>NDXA01000007.1:0-284827 GCA_002105455.1 Hemisphaericaspora xylofermentans | reverse complement strand
ATTCGTCACCATTGTACCAACACAAGATAAGCAGGTATAAGTTATATAGGAACTAAGGCTTTTATATTAATAAGTCAACCACACCACGTAAGTACACTTTCCCTTATATTTAATACTCTTGGATTACTTTTCCTCACAACAAAATTGGCTTGCCTGCAGAGACAACCCAACCAGAGCTACCAAATGCATGTTTTCTACCAAAACACAAAAATTTCATTTCCATCAACAAGTCACCACAATTCACAACAACCACTTTGATGCTCCATTTATATAGTGAATTATGTCAGCCGGATCTTCACCATTTATAGACAATCCTCCTACTAAATCCTTTTTGGGAGGTGTAGGAGGAAGTGGACTATTAGATGAAGAAAGAGATCTCAAGGAAACGATCTCCAAACTCCAATACCAACTAAGTTCTCTTAAGACAGAGAAAGCACTTTGGAAGCAAGATAGAGAAGATATAATAGCAGATTATGAAGAGATCTTGAAGAGAAAGGGGAAAGAGTTTAGTGAATTGAAGTTAAATTTTGATTTTGTATTTGAAGAGAAGAAACAACTACAATCCAAATTAGACAACCAAAGTCAAATTCTGTCAGCTTCGAGTAAACAATCACAACAAGAAGTTGGTGCATTAAAGGAGGAGAACAGATCGATAAATAAGAAACTTCATGAATTAGAAGCTTCTAATGATCGACTTACTAGAAAATATAAACAAGTTAGTGCTGATTGGAATTTGCAGATTAAGGTCAATGATGAGTTAAATGGTCAGATAAAGAATAAGGACAAGATTATCAAAGAGTTACAATTAACTAACGATAGTTTAATAAGTCAATTGGATAACTATTCTAACATCTTGAACAACAAAGATTCCTTATCCTCCCTAAATGAATCATTAATGAATAAAAATAATAATCTACAAAAGACGAACAACAAGTTGCAAGCTAAGCTTGATCAATTATTACAAACAAACACTTCAATTGACCTTTTGAAAGAAAAGAATGTATCTTTAAATACCAAAGTACAGAAACTACAAGCATTTGAAGAGAAATATTATCAATTGGATATTGAGAAATTACAATTGGAATCTAAATATAATGACCTTTTCAAAACATTAAATGAATCAATTGTGGATTCGACCAATAAAGTAGATGATGATATAACAAATACAATCAAAGTTCAAAATTTTATTGAAATATTCAAACAAACCCAACATCAAAACCATACCCTTCAGACAAAACTCGCCGATAAATCACGAGAGATCAACGAATTAAGAACAGATCATGAAGAACTTGTCGAAGATCTTGAAACCAACTTTTTCCCCCAAATGGAAGAACTTCAATCAAAATTACAAAATGCAGCTGAACAAATACATAAATTAGAAAGTGCAAAAAAATTAAATACTCAAGAGATAGAATTCTTGAGAAAAAGATTAAAAGAACAACAAGAAGCTCCAAAGAATGATAAAGCAATTGAAGAATATCTTTCGAATTTAGAAAAACTTGTTGGAGACTATAAATCAGAAATCGAGGATCTTCGGAACCAATTAAAGTCAACCACCACTAATGTTGAAGTTGGTAACAAGAGGCCTCGCAACTTTGGCGATGATCATAGTTTCAAAACACAAGTACATGATCTCGAGAAGGAAAATTTACAACTTGAATCAAAAGTAAGAGATTTAGAATATACAGTAAAATGTTCCCAAGATAAGATAAATGAACTTGCACAAGTCAATTCTAAACGCGAGAGTTTACAAATCCTTCAATTGAAGTCCAATTTAATTGCCAAAGACCAAGCAATCAAGAAGGAAACGTTGGATGCTTTACGCAAAGAAAACGAGAGCTTGATCGCGGAATATGTAGAAAAGAAAAAAGAGGATGAATATATACCCAAAGCGCTTTTTGAAAGACAAGAAAATGATAAAGAAATACTCCAAACCAAGATAACTCAATTGAGTAAACGGTTAACTCGTTTAACAGAGACATATGCTAAAAAGAGTAAGGATATTTTGAGAAGAATATCAAAATACTTTGGATATTCTATTGAATTCTTACCTTCGCCTATGAATCCAAATGAATTATCATCGAGATTGAAATTGGTTTCGAAGTATACGCCTACAAAGGATTCCTATTTAATTATAGATATTGATTCTAGGAATATGAACGCGTATGGATCTTATGAATTTAAAACCTTGTGCGGGAACCTTGCCAAGAAGTGGGTGGAGGAAGAAGGACAATTCCCTTGTCTCCTAAGTGCCTTGAACATAGCCCTTTATCAAAACCAATCGATATAGTCTATAAATTTAATACAGATTTAGAAACAAGTTGCAACAATTCTCTAGGTGTTAATTTCAAATTCATAGGGTCTTTCTTTATTTCATTAAACTTTTCACCTCTACTAATTTCATCCCAAGCATCTTCAAACTCATTCACAAAGATTTCCTGTTCCTTCTCATTTCCATACTTTAATAAATAATTATACATCCACGCCCAACCATCACCATCTCCTCTATCACCCATGACCGCCCTCTCAAACCATGACTTCGCTTTAGCGTACTTACCATCCACCCAAAAGAATACCCCAACATTCATCAACACCACAGCAGAATTCTCAGTCTTCTTTAACGCGTCCAAAAACGCAGTCTTACGGTGTGACATCTTAGGTATAAGAGACAAATATTGTACCCATATTTTTGCAGACCCGGGAAAGAGTTTTAGAGATTTGTTTGTCAACTGACGAGCTACAATCATATCCTTTGCCCTAATTTCAAGTTGGATTTTGGATAACCAAAGAGCATCACTTTCTGGATTGGAGAGTATGGCCGTATCTAGCACCGATCTGGCTCGGATTGCAATATTGAGGTGAATTTCATCTATGTGTGCGAGTAGGATCCAGATTGGGATCGCGTTTGGGCATTTCTTGACTGCAATTGAAGCGGCTTCACGTGCTAATTGAGGATTGTTGTGGTCGCGGAGTAGGATTTGGACGTTTTGGATTAGGAGTTTCCAGGAATCAGGGAAGTAATGTAAGGCCTGGTTTGATTGTGTTAGGGTATTTTCTCGGTCTGATGGCGCTAGGGCTCGAAGAATGTGGAGGTGTTTATACCAATACTTTTCTGATGAGGTTGGATATTGTTGAGTCAAGGAAGTTGTAAATTGAATTGTATTTTCAAAGTTGCGGGTTTGAAGTTCTAGTTTGATAATGGCGAGATTTATTGGTTCTTTGGATTCTAGCTTGTCTCGGGCTTTGTATAGGATATTTCTGGCTTGCTCAAGATCACCTTTTAGTTTCCACACGTCTTTTGCATACATTAGATGGAAAACTACATAATCAGGGTTTAATTTGATTGCCTTATCATAGTATGTGAATAATAATTCCAACTTGTTTTGTAAGGATTGTCTTACCAATTTAATCAATTTCTTCCAAAATTCGAGATCATTTGGATTGCTATTTATAATGTATTCTAGCAACATATTAGCAAGTGAAGTATTGCCTTCATTGAACATAGTGTCTGCATCTTCAAGAACAGAATTATAATCTTCAAGTTTCAATGAATCCAAATACCCAAACACAATTGCTTTGGCAGTCATCACAAAGCCTTCAAGATTTGCTTCATTTGCATTCTCAAACCACTTGTCTTTTGTCCATTCCCCTTCTTTGGTCTCATTTATGGCTTTGTTCATCAACATATTAATTTTCACTTGTTCTATATCTTCGCGTTCTCGTTCTTCTAATTTACACGCAGCAATCCAAACCCGAGGATCACCCACTAAGGCCTTCCTTGCCTTATTCAAAAATGTCTTTGCATCCTGATATGTTGAAATATCAATTAAGCCAATCCAGAAATCCCACTCTAAGGGACACAATTCAACTGCTTTTGTAAATAATTTCTTAACTGATTCCTGGTTGTCTTCCAAATCGATTAATTTTTTCCATAGAGTAGTGTTATTGGGTAATTCCTCCAATGCTTTCATTAATACTCTTTTCTTAGATTGGGTTTCATGCTCCAATTCATACGCCTTAACCCACAATTTCTCCGACTTGGCAATATATTCCAAAGCAGTGGTAATTAACGGTTTACATAATTTCAAATCAGTGATTGATTTCTCGTGAATTCGGACATTCTCTAACCATAATTCTTCACTTGTGGTGATTTTTCGACATCCTTCTTTAAGAAATTCTTTAGCCTGTTTGAGGTTTTTAGCTTCTTCTTCAAGTCGGGCTGACAGGATCCATGAACTTGCACGGTATGGTTCACTCTTTCTTAAGGAAGCTAGAATAAGTCTGCCTTTCTTTATATCAGCGATCTTTGTGTCTTGTTCTAACCCACTCATGTTCAAAATCGCATTTTCGAGTTCAGAATCAATGGTAGTGGAGCTTCCAGGGAGCAAGCTGTCCAATTGGGAACTAAGCAATTTATCCCTCGACTCTGAAATTGATTTGAAATTTGTTGAACCCACAATTCCACCACTGGCAGCTATGACAGAATCAGGAACAGCATAAGTACGTTGCTGTTGTTGTTCCAAGATACGTAATCGTTTATTTCGCCTCGTCATATCACCAGCTTCAGGTAACGCCGCCCATTGATCTTCTGTAACATTTGCCAAATCTCTCTTGAGATCATTGAATTGGGTGGTTGGTTTCGTTGATACTGGAACCGTAGCTTCTGATTCCTGTTTCTTTTGCGAATTCAATCGTGTTTCAATCTCATTATAAATCCTCTCTGCTTCTTTATCATCGTCATCATTTATTCTATTGTTTAATAGAATCCCATCTTCATTATCCAAGAAATTGTTGCGTGTGGTTGTTGTTGTGTCGTTGTTCTCATCTTCTTCGTTTAAGGTTGCTACTATACTACGCGTGAATGTGTCGGCACTAGTTGTGAACCCGACCGCTCCCCTTCCTATACCTGGGATATATCCTGGTGGTGGCTCTTGGTCTAAGAATGCCTTTCTTTCCATTGATCAGGGGATCTAGTTGGTAGATAACAAGGTGGTTAGTGGAGTTATGCCAATTTTGTATGCATATTTGGATGTTACCCAGCATGAGATGGCGATGAGAAACAAAGTGCGAAATCTCATCACCAAAAAAAATTTATTTTGAAAAATTATCAATAAATATAACACCACTCATCATCACACTCGATAATTAACAAAGCAAAGGCAGGCATAATGTCTAAAAGAACAGCATCGGATGACTTTGATAGTCATCAAAAGACTACTAAAACCAATATAGACTCAGTTCCAACATCTACCAGTTCAGAAGATGTTGAAAATAAAATGGATGTAGGGGAATTTGAAGATCCATATGGTGATGAGTTTGAAAGTGATGGAGAAATAATCGAATTAGATTCCGCAGATGACGAAGACGAAGAAATGAATGAAGAAGCAGCAACCTCCAAGATCCAACAATTAGAAGAAAGAGAAGCTCAACAAGAAGAAGCAGAATCATCTATATACTTACCACACAGATCACGTCCATTGGGTCCTGATGAAGTCTTGGAAGCTGATCCAACTGTTTATGACATGTTACATAACGTTAATTTACCCTGGCCTTGTTTGACTGTGGACATAATACCTGATAATTTGGGTGATGAGAGAAGATCATATCCTGCTTCTGTATATTTAGCAACTGCGACTCAAGCAGCCAAGAATAAAGATAACCAATTGATTGCAATGAAGGCTTCCTCTTTAGCTAAGACTTTAGTCAAAGATGAAGACGACAATGAAGACGAAGAAGATGAAGATGATGACCTTGACGTTGATCCAGTTTTGGACAGTGAAACCATTCCATTAAAACATACCACCAACCGTATCCGAATCTCTCCTCATGCCCAAACCACTGGGGAATACTTAACCGCTACCATGTCTGAAAATGGGGAATGTCACATTTTTGATCTTGCTTCCCAATTCAAAGCATTCGATTCTCCAGGGTACATGATCCCAAAATCAGCCAAAAGACCGCTTCACACAATCAAGGCCCATGGAAATGTTGAAGGATACGGGTTAGACTGGTCACCATTGGTGAATACCGGGGCTTTATTAACTGGTGATTTATCAGGTAGAGTATATTTAACTACCCGTACCACCTCTAGTTGGACAACTGATAAAACTCCCTATTTTGCATCTCAATCTTCCATTGAAGATATCCAATGGTCAACTGGTGAAAATACAGTTTTCGCCACTGCTGGATGTGATGGATATGTAAGAATTTGGGATACTAGATCAAAGAAACATAAACCTGCCATTTCTGTTATGGCTTCAAATACTGATGTGAATGTTATTTCTTGGTGTAATAAGATTAATCATTTATTAGCTTCTGGTCATGATGATGGGACCTGGAGTGTTTGGGATTTAAGAAACTTCAATGGTCCAACTAATCCAACCCCAGTTGCCAATTATGATTTCCATAAATCAGCCATTACTTCCATTTCATTCAACCCATTAGATGAATCGATTATTGCTGTTTCTTCAGAAGATAATACTGTTACATTATGGGATTTGGCAGTTGAAGCTGATGACGAAGAAATTTCACAACAAAGAAAAGAATTGAAGGAATTACACGATATCCCACCACAATTATTATTTGTTCATTGGCAAAGAGATGTTAAGGATGTTAGATGGCATAAGCAAATTCCAGGGTGTTTGGTATCTACAGGTGGTGATGGTTTAAACATCTGGAAGACCATTTCTGTTTAATGAAAAGACCCCCGTTTCTCTATTAATATTTATGTATATTAGCTTCTAAAGAATTTAAGTAATAGACAATGAATTTCTATATGCTCTTAGCTTAATATTTGTTAGCTGCTTCCTTTCGTGTATGAATCTGATTCACTCTTCTGTTCAATTGCGACAATTTATTATCCACATCAAGCCAGAATTGATTTTCTTTCAATACAACCTTCATATATTCTTCATGTACAATCATGGATTTAACAGTTAGGATTTGTAATAATTTAACAATGTCTCTAATATCCGATTCTTTCGATAGTAGGGCATGTCGTATGCCTTTGGTGTTGTCATTTGATTGCACAAATGTATTTATCCCTTGTAGTATCGAATCGATGTTCATATGACTCAATTCAGTAGCTAGAGCATAGTTGTTGTTGATTTCGTCACTATTCAAAACAAGTAGTTCCTTCTTCATCTCGGTTGTCAACATATTCCCTTCTGTCTCACCACTTTCTTCTCCTTTTTGGTTTCCTTCATCTACTTGCAATTGTTTCTTGATTAGTTTATCTGAAAGCCCAAGTTCATTGATAATCCTATTTAAATCTCGAAAATCGGGGTGTTGAGTATATGTGCCTTCTACCCTGTTCTGTAATAATTTGATTTGGGATAGCACTGGATGTTCTTTGCTGATTTGTGAAAGATGTAATTCTATCTTCTGGAGTCTCTCCGAAAGTTCCAGAATCGCTTCATTCATCGTTTTAATACTAGTTAGCTTTTGATGACAACACGTATGACCTGGCAAATTACAAAGTACCAGTTACAATATCCGGTAGACACAAACAAGAAGAGTCGGTCAAAGTCAGGTGATAAACGTTTATATGCAGGTTGCTTTGAAAATTGTTATTGCACACACAAGTAATTGCAAAATGGAAACTACAATTACAGGCTTTTTACACAATGGTTGTCTACGTTTGAGATACCTGCAGTTTCTGATGACATCGTCAAGTATCTTAGTCCAGTGGAAATGACTATATGATTATGAATCTTATAAATTAAAATATACTTATATCTGCTAAATATAACCTCAAATAAAACTACTCTTCCTCACTACTGCTCAAATCATCGATGGCAGGCTTCCCTCCTCCATCATCACCAGCCACTAAATCCCGAAGACTCATAGGTTTGTTACCCACACTATTAGCCCTATTAAGATTAAACTTCGGTTTTGAAGATGACGAGTTTGACGATGTTCCTTCGTCGATTGTTATCCGTGAACTGAATCTAAAGTCATCATAATCACTCTCATCTTCTTCTTCATCTGAATCAAGGAATTCAGAACGGGTACTGGCTTGCATTATTGAAGTTTCGTGATTTGGTTCTTGTTTTTGCTGTTGTGGGTGTAATGGGGCAGGTTCAGGCTTTTCGACATCTTCCTCGAGGACTTCTTGGAGTTGATCTTCTAGATCCTTAAACTCATCGTCTAATTCCATTGATATATCTTGTTCCTCTTCTTTCTCGGCTGGTGTTGGTTGTTTGGATACAGGAGCGGGTTGTTTCGTTGGCTTAGGTGCTTTCTTCGCTGGTATAGCTTTCTTTGCAGGTTTAGTTATAATTATTGCAGGTCTTTCGTCAAGTTTTGGAGATGGTTCTTTACGAGTAGTGTTTAGTTTAGGTGGTGTTGATTGTTTACTTACACTTTCTAATTCAAGTTCCAAATCTTCAAAATCTGATTCACTTATAATTGGTTCATCAGTTGTGGCTGAAGGTGGTTGAAGTTTTATAGAAGCAGGTTCTGGCGTATTATTTGTCGTAGGTGGTCTCTTTGAAGATACTGTACGCTGCGGCCTTGAAGTAGGTGTTGATAGTGTGCTGGCTGGCTTAGGTGATGGTGTTACTTTCTTTGGTGATTTCTGTTTCTGCCGTGCAGCGGCAGCAACCTCTGCTTTCTCTCTCTTGGTATTTAACTCGGATTGTTTTTCCCATTGCGCAATCTTGGTCTGTAGTTTATTGATATTTCTACTCTTATTAAACCTAATTGTTGTGTTCAACTTCTTTAAGGAAACAAATTGATCCCCTGGCGTATAACTTAAATAATATGAATCATTGGAAGTAATTGCATTAGTATTGCTTGAACTTCGATGTCTTTGGGGGATACCTTCAAATAGTATTTTATCCGAAGATCCTTCAGTATTCGTAGTGGTTTCTGCTGTTAATATACATTCTTGATCAGCTTGATATAAGGTTAATGGTTTAGTTTGATCCATAGTAGGAGGAATAAATCCATATCGAATGGCTATATTGTTCAGTTGTTCATTAGTATCATTATTATTGTTTAGAGACATCATAGGCAAGTCTATTAATTGAGATAAATCTATGTCATATTCACCATCAGCCAACGACATCTTCCTTAAGTTAGTTTGTAGTACTACTCTATCTTCAGTTCTACGTGTATCTATAACCTAGGACAGTTATTTACAAGTTAGGTTGAAGAAATATTCGTTAAGGAAGTGGGGGAGACATTTCTTTCTTTTTTCCACAACGACAATTTCCGCTAATTTAAATTACGACACAAAGACAGGTAATTAAATATGTGTAAACTATGAAACATGTAAAGATACACTTCTAACACATAGCCTATTTAAATATTGTAAAGAAGCGTGTTGGGTATTACGGTATATTTCCACTTAGGAATAGAGCATATTGTATAAACTTGTTTGAAAAAAAAAAATAGATTAATCATCAATTTTCACCTGGTAGCGTTTGCACCAGTGCTGCTCTACTATCTGAGAATATTCTCAAGTATATTCCCGAACAACAAGATCGTCATTGTCTCCTTTATCAGGGTGATTCTGTTGAACTTTCAAGTTACTTTCGGCAGAAAGGCTATCACCCGAAGCCACAAAACAGAAGAACTTATTTATGTAGAATGGAAACTTAAAATATTGCTGTGGCAACACTTCTCGTACACACATGACTTAGAGTCGAGGAGATTCGGAGCAACACCAACGATAAAGCGTTATACTTCAGAAGTAGCCACTCGTCTTTCTGGCTACTCTCTTGCAGTCAACACTGCGCTATTTCTCCGTTGGGACATGGAACTCATATTTTTTCGATTTATCTTCTATCGTTCGTCCTTCTTTCTTATTTTCCTCCTTACCCCCTCTGTACAATATTTTCATTTACTCCCAATCTTGTATTATAACTAATGTTTTTGGATCAATTAAAGAAGTTTGACCAATTAGAGTAAAAAAACGAAATTTTCTTAGTAAAGAAAGTATAGTATTATTTTGAACAATATTGGGGCAATTGCTGCAAAGATTATACTACATTCAAGCCATATCTTTTCAGACCATGTAATATAATCAATTAGAAGCAGCTAGTAAGCCCTAAACACAATCAATTCTACACGATTAACCTTTCAGGGGGCTACAAAGAGAAATTTCAACTAAGGAAAAGATTAAGCACAAAGACTACTTACCATAGATAGATGAAAAAACTATAAATCCGTGAAGGAATGCCAACAAAAAAAGAAAAGAAAAAAATGGTTCGGTGGTAATGAATTCCAAAAGTAAAAAAAAAAAAATTCCAAACCTTGAGCTTGGGACCGGATAAGAGTGTAGAATAATTTGGATGATGTAGTTTTGAAATTTTAATGAAGGAGTAACCCTTGATTTGGGTCCTTTCCCTCAATTGGGCTGTTCTTTATATCACCAAACACAAACTATAAATGAAAATGCCAACATCAACTTTAAAGTAAAGGCCAACTGAATGTTACATGGCAAAACCTCAACAATCATCCGTTCCCAAATGTCCCAGAGAAACCCGGGGAAAAAAAGAATCTTTGAACGGAGCGTCTTACACACTTTATGGAGACAAACACCAGCTAATGCAATTTTTGTGTATCAGGAAAATGGATATCTTACGGGAGACTTCCCAAATTCAAACGTAGCATTATTTTGCAATACAACTCATCCAGTGCAATTATCTATTTGTTCAAATACTAAATTCCCATTTCGAAGACAAATAAGACCGGAATAAATAACGGAGTAACTTACTGTTGTTGTATAAAACATTTGGATCAGTGTAATAAAAGTCAAGATGGCCTTCGTTATAAAGTTTCCATATACACTGCATTGATGATGCCATTTAATTGGTAGATTATTTTACAATAATTTTCAAAGTTATGTAATAGATATACTTGCTCGCTAGATGTACCTTATGTGTTTATGAGAGAAATGCCGAAATTAGTAATCCCTCTCCCAAGCCAATGAACTCAAAGCGGAAGTAATTTAGTTATTGGGAACAGTTTTGCCCCATTTCAATGTTGACTATACTCACAATGAAACAACTACGATTATTGGAAGAAGTAAACTAGATATAATGAGATATCGATACATTTATTTCCCAAGGCAAATTGACAATCATGGATCTTACCGTCAAGAAGATAAGTTTTATGTTTACGTTGATATAAATTTATTTTTTTGCAACCAATAAAAAATAAAAATTCTATTATTACGTCATCAGTTGTTTGTTACGACATTATCCACAAGCAGCAATTAATGTCTCTTTCTCTCTGCGACATAAATTGTACGTTTCGAAGTCGTGCACTTTGCAAAAGTATTCTCGAGACCCTACGCGACATTGCCAATCAACCAAAATAATGAGATCAACTAGGCAGCAAGCAACCGGTTGCTGTTCTAGCCAATACTCACGTAGAATACAATAACATGGCTCCTATCCCAATTTCACCTCCACCGTATCACCCAGATATATCGATATGGCATCCCAAGGTATTGCTATTGTCAGCAGGTATAACAACTTCTATCATATTATCGGTCAAATTCTATAAACGTTATGTCAGACGAATCAAATCATATCTCGATATAACTCAGTCCATTCTCAACAACAACACGAAATTATACGGATACGTCACACGAGTAGGAGACGGAGATAATTTCAGATTTTATCACACACCAGGTGGATTTTGGTTTGGTTGGGGTTGGTTACGTAAAATACCCTCTAGTCGAAAGCAACTTCAGAATCAAACTTTGATGATCCGTCTATGTGGTATCGATGCACCAGAACGTGCACATTTCGGACATCCTGCACAACCATTTTCAGAAGAGGCATTGCTATGGTTACGTAATTATGTTGAAGGCAGATTTGTTACCATAACTCCATTTTCAATTGATCAGTATAAACGAATAGTGGCAAGAGCTACCATTTGGACTTGGTTCGGTAAACGAGATGTCTCGGCCGAGATGTTGAAAGAAGGGTATGCAATTGTATATGAAGGTAAAACCGGTGCTGAATTTGGCAGTAATGAGGAATGGTATAGAAAATTAGAAGCAAAAGCGAAGAAAGTAAAGAAAGGATTATGGTCATTAGGAAAGAACTTAACAACTCCAGGAACGTTTAAGCGAATTCATTATAGAGGAGAATAGTGTACTTCTTTTCTGATTATTTATTATGAGTATTAGAACTCTTTATATAATTGATAAATTTTATAAGATGTGACACAATTATGAGTTTATAGAGAGAAATTGAAGGGATGAACATAATCAAATTGATTGTCTATAAAAAAACAGTTTCGTATATTAAAACATTATAAAACGTCATGTGAAGGATTCCCCGAGTCACTTGATTTAATTTGAATTGTTTAAGCGAGAGTTGGTCGATGTTCATGGTGTTTCATTCTTGCTTAATATTGTCTGGAACTCTACTTAAGTAACACGGCAACCGAATCAGACAATGCTTCGACATTTTCTCTAGTATCAGCTTCAGCATAGACTCTGACAGCATCTTCTGTTCCAGAAGCTCTAACAAAAGATCTACCATTTGGATATTTTGCAACCAACTCATCAATCATATCTTGTAAACCAACAGGTTCAACCAAAGTTCTTTCAGCGTTGGTTGTCTTGAAAATGGTACGGTCAGGAACAATAACCTTAATCAATTTGTTTGGAAGGTCAGTATATGATTGATTCCAAGATTCTGGAGTTAAATCCAAGTAATGAATGATTGCCAATACTGCTAATAAATCAGAAATTGCATCACCAACAGTTTGATTGATCAATTTACTAAATTCCTGCAAAACTTTAATAGCCTTGATTTCTTCTTCATTAGATTGATCTGGTTTGTAATTGAAGATTTTTGCTTCTGCTTCGGGGTTAAAGATGACAGTACCATGACCATTGGCTTCGAAATAAACACCAATATCAAAATTTTCTGCTTCGTGATGTAAGTGTTTAACCCCAGTTGGAGTACAACGAACAGGAAGCTTTAAACCATCCTCGACGTATTTGGTGGAAGAGCCATTAGCATAGGCAGTTTGAACAACACCAATGTTTAATGATAATTTGGTGTGATCAATCTTGGCAAATAATTGTTGTAAGAATAATGAAATCAAAGTGGCTAACTTGTCACCATCTAACAATTTAAATTCAGGATCAATGTAATAACAAATTAATCTATCAGCATCACCATCGAAGGATGCATATAATTTGTTTGGAGTTGGCGATTCGACATTCTTTGGTAATCCTTGATTGGATTTGACAAAATCAGCACCACAATCAAAGTTTAATAATTCAGGCTGGGTGTATTCTCCATTGACAACATCGAAGGAAATTTCATTAGATAAATATTTATTTAACAAATCGGCAATCTTTGGTGCACCAACCCCATTGGCAGCATCGATTGTGATATCAATTTTATCAGCGTTACCAGAAAGTTGATAAATTTGCTTAAATGAATCAGCCATCTTTTTATAATATCCTTCTTCAGAAATTTCACCAAAGCTTGGATCGTTCAAACATCTAGTGACATAATGCAATTGAGGGGTAGTAAATAAACCGAAATCTTGGTAAGTAGTATTAGGAACACTCTTAAACCCATCAATAGTACTATTACTTAATCTTTCACTACTTTCTCTAGAGTCTCTAGCAATAGCAATCTTAGCTTCGACACCTAAATCAATTCCTAATTCAGCAACTAACTTTTCAATATTGCTCAACAATTCTTCATGTTCACTATTGGCCAATGAAGTAGCATAAGCCTCCCACTTAGTTTCCAACATTGATCCCAATGGATCAACAACCTTGACACCATTGTCTTGCGGAGGATTGTGTGAGGCGGTAATCATGACACCAACAGTCTTACCACCAAGATATTTGGATCTGAGTGCGGCGAGGATCCCTGTGGTATAGTTGACGTAATCTAAGTTAGTGGCTTTGGTACGGAATCCTGCGGTACCATAGGCGATTTTCAATCCTTCTGGTTTAGGATGGGATGCTAAGTGAGTAGATAAAGTATGTTCAAGGGACATTGTCTTAACAAAAGCTTTGGTTAGAGGAGGATGACGATGATATGAGTGTGTGTAAATTGACGTCTTCAACGTAAATTGAAAAATTACGAGAAACGTTGAAGGCAACAGAATTGAGAGGTTGCAATTGTAACATCAACAACATTTTTTCTCTTTGCTAAGAAAATTTGCTAATTATAGAAACAACTGAAAAAAAATTAACTTCACAGCAATTAATGATCATCACCACTCATATAACCGACATTTGTCTTAGTTAATACACGACATATACACAAACAACGGTAGAGGTAAGATGGTATGGGGCAATAATAATAATAACCAGAGACAACAGCAGCAGCAACAACAGTCAAATCCAACCTTCCACCAAAAGGAAGGAAGAAGCACTATCAAAATCACACCTCAAGCACCTCCACCACCAACAAAACCCGCTTTCGGTGCTCCCCCAAAAACAATCGACTCCCCATTTATCGATGAACTTGTCCAAACAGGTAGGGCTAACTGGAAGAAAGCCGATCCAAAATTTAAACGAAAATCAAATGGGATCTTTTTGGTGCTAATATCTATTCCGATTCTTGCGATCTCAACTTATCAATTATCTGCTAGATTGCTTGGGAAATCACATAAAAAGGTGCAAAAGGGTGAGTTAATAGAAGGGGATATCAGACGTGATTTCACAACAGAAGAGATTTTGAAAGCGGAACAAAATTCTATATGGTATAAATTATTCGGTGAAGATCCATTTGTGGAAAAAATTACTCCAAAGAATGAAAAGGGGAATGATAAAGACTAAGATAACCAAATCATTTTTTTAATTTGTTCAGTATCCTCCCAATGGCCATAGAAGATTGTACATAAATGTATAAATAATTTCATGAAACCATTTCAAACAATTCTCATTTCCATGATGGTCGTCGAACCCGTGTAACGGCAAACAAATGATCGTTATCATAAATGGAACCTAATGACGACTGAGGCCGTTCCGGTGATGTACTATTATAACACAACTTCTTACCAAATGTCAAATTCGGCGTTTGCATCTCATTTAAATGTGTGTATGGTGGCTGCAGTACCCCAAGTCCCAAACTTGAACTACCAGTTGTTGACGATAAGCTAGACAAAAATACTAGGTTTGATACTGGAGGACTAAGATTAAGATTCCCTCTTGTCGGGGAAGTTGACAAAAATGGGTTCAGTTGGGTAGTTTTATCAGGTGACTGAAACACCGCATGAGTAGGGTTAATTTCAGGTATACCAGTGGAACCCCATATTCCGCCGACCTTCTTTTCTATAGCGGGATGTCCTAATTGTATATAATTAGGTACAATCTTAGGTATGCGTGACACAAAGACTTGACGATTCGTGTTCAACACAAGTCGGAAATAACTTCGAACATCGAATGATACTCGTCGTTTTGATTCACCTAGTTTAGTTTCGGTGATCCTTAGCGAGTCGTCAAATGAAATTTCTCCCAATTCTGATCCAATATCATCAAACACATTCAAAATCGAGTTTCGTATACTTTTCCCTCCAGATGATTTAATCAGACTGGTTATTCCTCCAAGATCTTTAATTCTGTCCTTTTTCTCAACACTAAATGGAACTTTTATCGATTCTACATCTACCCCAAAGTCTATGCCTAAACCATTACTGGATAATTTACTTTCCCTTTTGTTATTATTACCATTGTGGGCGATTTGTGCCAGCAGCAGCATATCCAATGAATTCCTCACAGTCTGAAACTGTTTCAATCCAGTGGGCATAGCAGGCGACCTAAAAGCATTACTCCCTCCAATAGATGGTGTCCTAGCGTTACCCAACAACTCGCTCGCAAGTTCCCATTGTGGCAAAAGCTCTTCATTAAACTTATCCAACAAACCCCTAGAGGTGACAACTTCCTCTTTAAATGCCTTGTTGATCAACGTCATCGAATTCGAACACAATTTATACGTCGCTCCAATCTCATCACTCAAACTTGAGGAAGATGAACTAGACATCGACGATACTGATGAGGCAGAACTTCGCGGCTGTAATTCCTGAATTATCCAGCTACATTTCTTACCTATTTCATCAATCAAATACGCAAATATTTCATTCCATTTGGTATCGAGATTTTCATATTTAAGTGCCTTCATTTCTCCTTGGAGATGGTTCCATCGAGATAATAATTGCTCATAACTGTTTAAGACCTCTTGTCGTGCTTTATTGAATGCGGCCCCGCCACACATTGTATTAAATTCATCGATTTTAATTGGAACCACATGAAGTGATATTCTAAGGGGACTGATTTTAGATTCAATCTCAAGATATTCGTTATATAATTTCTCGTCCGTTTCGTTAAAAGTTGGGAGTCGAATTGAACGCATTGTTAAAGATGACGCTGCGGAGACATCATTCAATCTCATTAGTGATATAATTTCGCCTAATTGGAAATGAGGTAGAGTCCTACGGGGACTCGTTAATTTGGTCTCTCGTAGTTTGAATATGCATTTGATACAATCTTCAATTTCTTGCGTTAGGGATTTTATTATTTCTTGATCGATTTCTTGATAACATCTTGATATATCTACACTTCTTTTTAGCACAATTGCGAGCTTTTTTACATTCAACAATTCATCACTGACTTCTTCAAAATTCTTTAATAGAGCATTCGTCACTTCCAACATATCATTAGATTCAATAATTAGTAATAGTTGCGATATGATTGAATCAATACTTTCAATATTTCTAAATAAATCAAACACTTGCTGTCTTCCTTCAAAATACCATTCTAAATTAATGGATTGTGAATTTCCTATTTGATCAACATTCTGTAGTATTTGCAACAGTTCAATTAAATATAAATGAATTTCTTCCACTACCTTACTAATCTTGAATATGTCGTGATGACCCAATTTCAAATCAGAATCGGAAACGCTTGGGATATCGATCAACTTATCAAAGAAGCAAAAGTCCGGGGCTGATGAAAGCATATCGGATAACTTTGCTGTTGGTACTCGTAGTATCAGTTGTCTATTCATATTTGCATTCTGTACTTTGGGTGGGGTTTGAGTACTGTTTCCTGTTTTTTTGTTTTGCAATGTATTTGATTCCTTGTTTGATCAGTTAAACAAATGATAAATTACAATTACAATTAACGTGGGAGGTTGAGGAATTTAGCTGGATATTAAAACTCAACCGACGCTATAAAAGTCAAAACACCAAAAGACAGATTTAAATCTTTGTGCCCTTTTAAATTGGTAGTCAATTGGTTTCAAGTTTGATTTTGATATGTTCCAATGATGGCTACCAGAAAGAAGCGCTAAAACAAACAAAGCAAAAAAGCTTAATAACAGAACACAAACAAAAATTAACCATAGGGCGACATTATATACTAAACACCGACATTATTTCCTGTTTCGGATTGAATGTCGTATTTGCATTTGATCCATCGCGTTTAATAATTAATAATTAATTTTTTTTTTTTAATTTAGGAAAATTTATTTCTGGAACCTCATCGCTTAACTTGGAAAGGATCCTCTTAGGAGAGTATAGTCTTAGAGTATAGATAGATATGGCCAAAGCAGCAAAGAAGAAGTTCACTACAGCATCCAACCCAACTGGTGCAACAGTTGCAGCAGAAAAACACTTGAACTCTGTTTTCAAGTTCAACACCAATTTAGGTCAACATATCTTGAAAAATCCATTGGTTGCTCAAGGTATCGTTGATAAAGCCGGGATCAAACCTAGTGATATCGTATTGGAAGTTGGTCCAGGTACTGGTAATTTAACCGTTCGTATATTGGAACAAGCAAGAAAAGTCGTTGCTGTGGAAATGGATCCTCGTATGGCTGCAGAATTAACAAAGAGAGTCCATGGAACTCCTCAAGAAAAGAAACTTGAGATCTTGTTAGGAGATTTTATGAAGACTGAATTACCTTATTTTGATATTTGTATTTCCAACACTCCCTATCAAATTTCATCACCATTAGTGTTTAAATTATTAAATCAACCAAATCCTCCGCGTGTATCTATATTGATGTTCCAAAGAGAATTCGCATTAAGATTATTAGCTAGACCGGGCGACGCGTTATACTGTCGTTTATCAGCAAATGTCCAAATGTGGGCTAATGTCACTCATATAATGAAGGTTGGAAAGAACAATTTCCGTCCTCCCCCACAAGTTGAATCTTCGGTTGTGCGAATTGAAATCAAAAACCCAAGACCAAATATAGATTTTAATGAATGGGATGGATTATTACGTATTTGTTTCGTGAGAAAGAATAAGACAATTGCAGCTGGATTCAAATCAGCAAATGTTCTAGATATTTTAGAAAAGAATTATAAAACATTCTTGGCTACTCAAGGTGCCGTTGAGAATGATTCAATGATGGTAGATGATAGAGCTTCATTAACTGAAGTTGTTAAACAAAAGATCGAGGCTGTCTTACATGAAACTGGATTCGCGGAAAAGAGATCTTCAAAGATGGACCAAACTGATTTCTTAAAATTATTATATGCCTTCCATCAAGTAGGTATTCATTTTGCATAAGTTTACCCAAAACAACATTTCATTTCTTTAGGTGTACAATAGAATTTATAATGTAACGTGTATGTTATTCGGTGTCTTGTCTATCATCTATATATTTATTATTCTATCTTCTCTTGGTAGTCTTGCTGAAGTCTCGTTCTACAACTTCCCCAACACCTCCCAATTCTTCTAAATTATCCTCGGCAACAGAAACAGCTTCTCTTCTTTCCCAGAATCTTTCTTCGCATAAATCAAATGCGGCTTTCTTTAAATATTTACCTCTAGCGTATTTGTTACTTGAAATAGCCCATTCCAAGAATTGTGCACCAGCACGAACATAGAATGCACGTAAATTCTCAAATGGTTTAGGATGTGGTAACCAAGATCTTGGATCTGGGAATTCTTCCTCAATTTCTTCTCCTTCCTCTTCTTCTTCTTCTTCCTCCTCCACTTCCTCTTCTTCGACTTCAAGTTTTGTATCGGTATTTTCATCTTCGCCAGCCTCTTCCTCATCCTCATATTCATCTTCTTCATCTTCTTCATCAGAATTAACTTCAGCTTTATCTAAATCAGATAAATCTTCCCAGAGCACCTTAACACCATCCAATTTACCCAAATCAACTGCATACATCGAATCTAAATTGAATTCACTTTCTCCTCTTTCAAAGATACCACCATAAATATATAAAGTATCATCAACAACACATGTAGTTGCATTGAATCTTGGATGTGGAAGTTGATTCATAATAGGATACTCGATACGATCGCTCTCTTCGTCATCATCAGAGCTCAATTGTTTTAATCGGTTGTCATCTTCTTCATCATCGTCATCATCTTTCAAATTTGCTTTTGCTAAAATAGAATTCAAAAGATCTTCTAAATCTTCATCTCTCGTCTTTTCTTTCACCTTTTCAGTATTTTTCTTTCTTGGTGCTTTAAGACTTAAATTATACCATCTATTGTTCTCAATATGATAAGAATATAAATTATTATAAAATTCAGAATCCAATTGTTCTTCACTTTCTTCAAAATCATAAACACCTCCAAACAAGATACCTCTATTTTTATGATACACTAACGAACACCCAACTCTTGGAGAAGGCACGAAACCTTGTTTTCTTCTTCTTTCAAACCTTACCCCACTTGGATCTTGCTTCATCTTCAACAACCAACAATCACTCAACACTTTCCCCTTTTGCAACCCCTTCTTCGCCTTCACCTTACAATACCCACCATATACAACTGCACCATCTGCACACGCTAATAATGAATGTCCCGATCTCGCGTCTGGAATAGGGTGATTTGGTGGGAACTCGACTTGTGTCCATTTATAGTCAGAAACATCAAATAACCAAACATCACTCAAATAAGTAGTCAGACTACCTAAATCTCGGAACCCTCCATGCATGATAATATAGTTTTTCCAAATGGCTAGTCTATGTCCTGACCTTGCTGAAGGACCCCTTTTCTGATCGATTTTGGCCCATTCTTTAGATTCGGCATCTAAGATCCATGTATCACCATAATGATAAAATGTTGATTGTTTAGGTGATGAGAATTCCCCACCAAACATTAAGATAACCCCTGAAGGGTGGGCACACATTGCATGGGAAGATCTTGGAAGTGGGGCATTTTTGGAGATGATCTTTCTCCAAGTAGAGTTGTCGGTGGAGTATGTGAATAAATCATTGTAGAAATGAGAAAGACTTCCGTCATTATGTTCACCCCCGAATAAGATTAATTCACGCTTCCCATGAAGAGGGTTTGAAACCATGGTTGGGTTTAGTCTTCTCAGTGGGCGATTACATGTTTCGATTCTAACTTCTGTAAATTCCTCTTGTTCTTTGGCATATTGTTCTAAGATTGCATCAATGTCTTGATCATCTTCATCCTCATCCCCTAGTTTTTTAGCGAGCTTTTTATTTTTGGAATCTGCTTTGGCTGCACTCTTCTTTTGCTTTTCAGCAGTACGAGCCTTCTTCGCCTCTTTAGACTTCTTATCTTTCTTGGCCATTGTGTGGTTACTGAATGATGAAGGTTCTGTCTACGTTTAACTCAAAATCTGAAAATTTTTTTTTCTTAATTGGATTCTTTGCTGGCAATGAACTGGAAAGGGTCTGATTAAACTCATATAGAAATGAGATCTTATGTTCCACTGGCATAGATTTAATGAATAACTTTATGGTCCTATAAAACTACCATTCCTCTAAGATAATTGGCCTGGATTGACGTAGTTGTTTTCCTTTGCATAGAGAAATCTGTGCTAGTTTACTATCTTTCATTTGCAACCAACTGCTGAGATCCTGCGGTCGTGCCACCAAAGCACTCCAAAAAAAAAAAAGAATCAATGAAATTTATTTGATGTAAACAATCATAGTACCAATCACCTAAAACGATATAAACACAACATAGCATTCTTAATATGTCCAATCCAAACCAAGCACGACGCCAAAAAGAGCTAGTCGATAGTTGCTTCCAAAAACAACGCGACTTACTAATTCAAGAAATCTCAAATAACTTATCCACAGTAGTCCAGAACCTAGACAACCTAAATCGGTCACTTAATGAATCCGTACAAGTTGGTAAGGAATTTGATGAAGTAAGTAAGACATGGAAAGTATTTTACGATGGGGTACAGGAGAGTAGGCGATTGAGAGTACAGCAAGCTGAAGTGGCTCCTGAATTAGTTTCCAGAAGTAGTGGTGGTGGTGGTGCTACTGGCGATCAAGATGGACAACTGGATGGGGGAATGAGTCGAGAATATCATCCACCTTCATCTGATTTTTCTCCAGAGCCAATACCACCTCGGAGGGATTAATGCACAATGATGGAATGAAATGAACCGTGATATTTCACTGTACGTTTATAGCTGAAAGTTTGTATCAGATCATGCGCGCTAATACTTGTAGCTGATCCTCTCTCATACTACGTATAGCTAGATATAATCTACATATATAGTGGAATACAAATTGTAACATACTGATTGTTTTGCACGCATTTGATCTGCAAACAAATAAACTGTTCCTACAAACTCATCCTTTCGCTTGTTTTATAAATATATATTAATTATCTTTAATCAAAAGATAAAGACTATATACGTATATCTACAACTTTAATAATATAAAGATTTTTATATAAAAAACATTGTATAGAGCAACAAACAACAAAAAATAAGATTCAAAAGGTTAAACAATCTCAACTGTTTTTATCTTTCTTATATGGTGACTGTTTCGGAAGTAAGAATATGACAATATGTATTTTCTCTCTAATAGTATAAGTGTATATTTCTAATTAACTTAGAAACACTTGTGGTGAACAATAGAAGGACCAGATTCGTCGTATTCTTGTTTTGAGATCCACATTTGTTGGAAAGTAGATAAGGAAGCCAAGATAGAACCACCAATCCAGACAGAGTACTTTCTTTCTGGTGGAGCAATGATCTTAACCTTCATAGAAGATGGGGCCAAAGCAGTAATTTCCTTTTGCATACGTTCAGCAATACCTGGGAACATAGTAGTACCACCAGACATAACAATGTTACCGTATAATTCCTTTCTGACATCAACATCACACTTCATGATGGAGTTGAAGGTGGTTTGATCAATACCAGCAGATTCTAAACCTAAGTCAGCTGGACGGAATAAAGCTTCTGGGGCTCTGAATCTTTCGTTACCAATAGTGATAACTTGACCATCTGGTAATTCGTAAGACTTTTCAATGGCAGAAGATTGAGCAGAAGTTTGCATTTCTTGTTCGAAATCTAAAGCGACGTAACATAACTTTTCCTTGATATCTCTGACAATTTCTCTTTCGGCAGTGGTAGTGAAAGTGTAACCACGTTCAGATAAGATCTTCATTAAGTAGTCGGTTAAATCTCTACCAGCTAAATCGATTCTTAAGATACCGTGAGGTAAGGAGAAACCAGCATAAATTGGGACAACGTGGGTAACACCATCACCAGAATCCAAAACAATACCAGTGGTTCTACCGGAAGAGTATAAAGATAAGACAGCTTGAATAGAAACGTAGAAGGCTGGAACATTGAAAGTTTCAAACATGATTTGAGTCATCTTTTCTCTGTTAGACTTTGGATTCATTGGAGCTTCAGTTAATAAGACTGGGTGTTCTTCTGGGGCAACTCTTAATTCGTTGTAGAAAGTGTGGTGCCAGATCTTTTCCATATCGTCCCAGTTGGAAACAATACCGTGTTCAATTGGGTATCTTAAAGTTAAAATACCTCTCTTGGATTGAGCTTCATCACCAACATAGGAATCTTTTTGACCCATACCGACCATGATACCTTGATGTCTTGGTCTACCGACGATAGATGGGAAAACAGCTCTTGGAGCGTCATCACCGGCGAAACCGGCCTTACACATACCGGAACCGTTATCAATAACTAAAGCAGCAACTTCTTCTATAGCATGTGTTAGTAACAAATTTCAAAAATTATCCTATAAATTCCAATTTCCCATAATGAATTATTAAAGTAAAAGAAAACCAAAAATGACAAATCAGTGAATTCTTATGCATTGGTTGAAATGCAGAGCCTATGAAATTTTGTTGTTGGTATAGTGGTTGTAAAAGACTGTTTTTACAATCTGTGTTGCTTTCATCAAAAGAAAAAAAATGAATTTTCATTGAGAACTTGGTGGGAACATTCTCCCTCACTAAAAAAATGTCCGACTGGTCCTACTCTCACCAAACAAAATCTTGAGCAAATCCAAACCAAACAAACACATTCAATACTCTAATTAGATCACGAACAAACGAATCTTAATTAAGAAAGCCTTGAGATCGATCAACTAGAAAAGTTTTTTGATTAATCGCCTATATATCAATTGATTCCGTAATTGATTGATCAATCGATGATGGACAAAAAAATAAAACAAATCCATGCAGAATTATAGTAAATTTTGAAGGAGATATCTGTTCTTAAAATCTCCATCAGCGAAGACACGGAATGTTCCGGCAATTCATTAAAAAACTCAATTCTTTAGCACTTGACCAATTGTCTAGATGTGGTTTCTGTAAATTATGTGATTCAAGAATTGATTGTGTAGGTTGAAAACTTGCCAACACATCAAAAAAACTCGACAAGAACTGGTGAAATTTCGTTTTCATAATTAAAACATTGAATGCAAGGAAAATTGGGGATTTGGAATAGATGAAAAACGTTAGTACATACCACCGTCCATTTTTGATTATGTATATATTAAATGTAAATTATAACTAAAGATAATTCTAAAGAGAAAGAGGAAAGAAAGAAATAGAAAAGAAATTGAAAGGAATTTGAAATTTAAAAAGGGTGAAAAAAAAGTTGTTGAACGAGAAACATTAAGACTTTGTTCATTGTTGTTTTGTCGGCAGTGTGTTTCTTACGTGTGTAAGTTCCTTTTGATTAATTTTTTTTCTTAATTATTATTACTGAGAAACCGTTTAGCAGAGGGCCAAAAATAATTGGACAACAATGCACGCCTTCTACGTAAGCTTAATAACACATATACCACAAATTTTATGATTATAATTGCAAGCAATCTATTGACACACATTATCACAATATAATTTACGTCCATAAAGTATTGCCATGAGTTCTTGTCTCAGTCAATATAGAGTATTTCTTGATTTTTTTTTCTGCTTGAATCCGAACAAGATAAGAAGCATGTGTTAATTTTTTCATGAATGTGTACTCATTTTCGCTGATCATCTTCATACTCCCAATTACTGGAAATTACCATAAAGCAGGCTTGCCATCTCGATGTCAGCAAGACTCTACTTAGACGATGGGTAATACTTTGACACATAATCAATTTCCTAATTTATGTCGTTCCGCAATGTTACTCAAAATCAAAAGGTCCACTTTTGATTTCATTTTAATAGCTCGGCAAATTTCATTGTATAGATAAAATCAAATACGCGTACCTTGCTATGAACCCAAGAAAAAGTTGTTCTGGCAAAAGCGTATTTAATAGGACATCAATGATCTACTTGAGTATTCAATGTTTATGTCTCGGAAAACTCTTCTTGTTCTCTTCCTGCTTTACAATATAAACTTATAGGCAATTCGTGATTATATTCAAATTACTAAATGGAATAAATTAGCTTCCTATCGTTCAACTTTTTTCAAATCTCATTGAACGATCAAATACAAAGATGGAGGTTTGTATTTAAACTGTCAAAAATTGTACATTTCAGTACCAATTAACTCTATTTCCGCTGGTAAACATCCAATAAGAAATTATCAATTTTACTAAGTAACCTACTTCTTAGTCTTGTAATCATGCTATTTAAACCGAAAATAATCGTGATTCCTAACAAAGCATTGCTTTGCGTACGATTGGGTACTCCAGTTGTTAGGACTTGTGGCAGTCGGGGTCTTCTTTCAGTCTAAAGTAGAAGGAAGCCAGAGATTAGTTTTTTTTGGCTAAAGTTTTTGAAACATGGTTGCAAAAAAAACTCAAAAATTCTTTCAATCTTCTCGTAAACTCAATAAATAAATCAACACAATATCATAATCTTACTTATAACTTTGGTATCACCTTCTCTAGAAACTTATTGAAAAGCTTTGATCGAAAGAAGGGGACAGTTTTGCATTTTTTTCCAATAAGTTTCGAATAATCAGTTGACAACATTCTGAAACATTCCTCTAAATCCACTGTACATTTTTATAGTGATACTCTTGATATCCGAAGATAGTTAAACAAATATTCCACGATTAGCCTTTGTATACTACAAGTACGTAAACCCCTACCTATTTATTTCTTCATGATCTACCCTTATTCTACACTGCCTCGTTGTAACTCCGAATCTGATTAGCTTTGCACATGGTCTCAACTAAGAAACGACATTGTCTACTATCAAATGTCGTATTTTTTAGATATGATGAAATATTAAATTTCTATTTTCGGTATTCCAGGAAAACATCAACGTAATTCCCCCTTGGATACATCCAAACATCAATAGTTAATACAGCCACTTTATTTAAAAAAATAAAAAGAACAACCCAAAAAAAGTGATCCTTTGCCAAACAATTATTAAAAAAAGGAGTGCCTATTCATATTCTCTTCACCTACAAGGTATTGTTTCATAATAGTGCTATTAACAGAATCAATCAATCTAGTTAAGTGAACTAAGATTAAGCCCATTAAAGCATATCATCGCAATAACAAAGTTTTGTATCATTTTGCGACATATAGTAACAGCATATTATTAAAAAGATAGAGTTGAATAAATATATTTGCCAACCCCCCCGTAGTTATCCATTAGCAGTTCAACAGCAAACAACACATATATAAAATACATAAAAGATGTCTTCGTCAGTTCCTTATGACCCATATATCCCAAACCAAACCACTGGAGATCAATCAAATTCCAGAACAGCCGCCATACAAGCAGTATGTATTTTCTATGTAACAAGTACCTGGAACGGAATTAGTATACTAACAACAATTTAGCAAATTGATGACACAGTTGGAATTATGAGAGATAACATCAACAAAGTCGCTGAGAGAGGTGAAAGATTGGATTCTATAGAAAATAAAACTGACAATTTAGCAATCAGTGCTCAAGGTTTTAGAAGAGGTGCTAATAGAGTTAGAAAAGATATGTGGTGGAAAGATTTTAAGATGAGAATGTGTCTCATCTTTGGTGTGATTATTGTTATTATTGTCATTGTTGTACCAATTGCCGTTCACTTCAGTTAAAGAGATTCATAGAGCTTGACCAGTTAGTTTGGCAAATGTGGGAAACGGTTCCTTCTTTGTCAGTTTCAGTTGATCTTATGAGTTTGTTAGTTTTACTTCTCTTTTCTAATTTCTTTTAAAGGTTTGTATGTAGTTGAATAATAGTAATGTATTCGCTAATTTGTCGGATGAAATCGTCGTTTCTTGATCGTACTACTGGTGCCATATCAATGTGAAAAATTTGATTCCCTCTAATTTTTTTTGCAACCCTGATATAACACCAAACAAGGTAAATTGAAATAGACAAGTTATCCATATTTACTTCCAAAACATACAACTTCCTTCCTCCATAGCCATTTCTTTTACGTGAATCACTATCTTACGAGTGTGGCAATCCTAACTACCGGTAAGCGCCTGGTCTTCCAGTATTTAGGCGCAGTAGTAGTAGAAAGTGGCAATATGAATTAGGAGAACCAATCTATACATGGATATATCCATGGGGTATAATTATCGATCGAATTCAATTCCTCAAACCATTTGCCTAGGTTACATAATTTAGAGAGCATTCAATGGGTAAGCATTTTGAATATAACAGATATTCAGTTTTTTTGACTCACTGCAAGAAGCTCGTGTGACTGTTGTAGGTAATTACGCCATGTGATCATTAAAAAAGAAGCACGTTTTCCGTTTCATACTTCCATCAGAGCAACGCAGCTCCAAAGTCAGTATCACCGATTTGTTAAAAATAAGAAGAGCTAGGCTAATCAAAGTGCGCTTGCTAAAGCATGGGAACGTGTCGATAAATGGTTTCTTTCGATTTAATTTGCACTCCGTTCAAAAATACAAAATCTTGATGGGTGCTGCACATTCTACCATCTATTGAGAGTCTAACTGAGAGCACAACATTCTGCTATATCTTGAGCACGCCCTGGTATAGCGCTTGCATTGGTGACAATTAGATCATTATATTTCGAGAAGGCATCAACGTAGCACTCACAATGTCAATCACGACCGTATGACAGACTCAGAAAACGAACCAATATATCTATTCCAAGTTGGCAAGAGCAACCTCACGATTGCGATAATTGTAATATGTAATATACCCGGAAAGGAGCCTTACCTCTAGTCTCTCATTAATTGTGATATTTTGTCAGTACCTGTATACATATTTCAAGATGTGAGGGAATAATGTCATAGGATAGGTATTCTAAGTCCAAAGTGCTTAATTATTCTCTTACGATAGATTAGTTCTTTCGTCCTCATAATTTGGTTCTAGGGTTCTTATTGGAATCCTACCTCTGGAAAAGTATCTCATCCGTGGTGTTCTTGTATACACCGTGTAATCTAGCTTAACTCTAAAGATGTCAAGTTCATTCTAAAGCTAATGCAATCGAAATGGGAACCGAGAAAATGAACTGCTTTCAGGATATCCCTATGAATGACTCTAACACGAATCCTACTTTAGCAGATCTGTTGCGCTAGGTGGACTTAGTGTAATTAACGCAAAGAATGGTAGCGCAATGGCCACTATTGACTCCTTTCACAAACCCGAGAAGTCAGAAAATGATCAGATGACGAGAACTCTGAAAAAAATCCGTAAGGCGTTGGGACTCCGCAAATAGAAACGAAGTCAAAAATAGGGAGAACACCCAATCTTCAATACTTTGTTTGACCCACAAATCCAATCAAATTAAATGAAGGGCATCAGTTTCCAACTTTTTTCATTTCCTTACTTATAAATCTTCGATTTCTTCCTTTCTTTCGTATTTCTCTTTCTAGCATTTTAGATACAGTTTTCCAGTTCCAATTAACCATGTTCAAGTCATTATTAAGAACCTCAATCGTTAAGCCAACCTTCGCTCAACCAATTGTTACCAGAGCTGCCTTCTTCTCCACATCCAGAGTTGTTTTCAACACCCCTCAAGGTGTAAACCCTGATGCTCACAGAAAAACCGGAGAAAAACCAAGTATGGTTAGATACACTGGTGATCACGAATGGATAGCTGTATACCCAGACCACACTGCATACATCGGTATTACCAAATATGCTGCTGAAGCCCTTGGTGACGTTACTTTTGTTGAATTACCAGAAGTAAGTGACCCTGTTGAAGTTGGGGACTCTATTGGTTCCATTGAATCCGTTAAATCTGCTTCTGAAATCTATTCTCCAGTTAGAGGTGAAATCATTGCAATTAACCATGAAGCTAGTGGTGATCCAAGTCTTGTAAACAGAGATCCATTGGGTGCTGGTTGGATTGCTCAAATCAAACTTGCAGACGCTCCTGCTATTGAAACTGAAAACGAAGATTTAATGACCGAAGAAGAATACGTTGCTAGCATAGAAGAAGAATAAACGTTTTAGAATTCATTATTGGTAAGTTTTCTCATTTAGTTCAGATAGTCACAAGATGATATTTTATTTAAGAATGCCATATTAGGTAGTTTTTCCTATTTATAATTTATAATATACATAAACATTTTCATTGTTTAAGAAGCTTGCGTTGGTATCTTTAAAGGATGGGGAAATTGTAAATTTTGTTTTCTCTACGAAATGGAGCTTTTTATCGGAAGAGATCTAACGAAGCTATAAGAACTTAAGAAGAAATCCGTAACTATCAATTTATCCTAAATAAACTACTCACTTACAAATCCAATGCAGGTACAGTTCCCTTAACTCTACCCAAAATACAATTGCTAACGTACTTCGGAATAAAATTATCTTCATGTAACATTGAATAACTTTCAGTCGCGTCTCGACCAGCGAAATTTAGAATCGATTCCTTCCCACCTGGATGATTAGCCAAAAAGGAAGTTAAATCAAGAACGACATTTTTGACTACACACCAACAATCATTTTCCGTGTTATGCTTGGAAATCTCCTCCATCGAATACTCTTTCTCTGGAATGCCGAATGGTTTTGCAGACTTAGTACCTTCTGCCTTTGAAGGAGCATTCGTAATAGCACTGGCGGTTGAAGCAGTGGGCGTCTCTTCAATTTGGGTTGATACTTCGTTTGAGTCTATCAGCCCCTTTGTATCAATAATAATTCTTCCAGTTTCAGGATCAATATGTAAACTAATCATGTTCAATCTCTTAGTTGCAGACTTCGCTTGCAAGCTAGCAACTGAGGGTGGAGTTTGACTTAATTTATGTAATGCATAACTGGAAGCTTGATCAGCAGCTAATCTCCCATACACAACACATGCCAACAATGAAGAACCACCTAATCTGTTATGACCGTGCACGCCACCAGCGACTTCACCAGCTGCATATAATCCTTCAAATGGAGTATTATTGTCCCGCAAAACTTGAGAGCGATCATTAATCTTAACACCCCCCATTGTGAAGTGCAAGACTCTAGTAACAAATGCTACATGATATTTGGCATCAGGGCGATAGTTAAATGGAGTTGCTGGGAAGTATTTCTTACCATATGGATCTTTGATCTCACCACTAGCTGCACTATTATAGGTGTTCAATTGAGAAATTAAATGTTCTTCGGTACAACCGATTTCTTTAGCTAATTCAAGTCCAGTTACAGTTCTCATCAAATTTCTTTGGGTGTAATGCTTAATGTGGAATTCTAAGTTTTGTTCACTAGTTTCATTCAAGATTAATCTAATTGGACCATTTCCAGCTTTGAACTGTTTCTCCATTTCTCCAGAAACCCAATCTCTAGTTCCTAATTCATCTACAAACCTTTCACCTTTGGAATTAAGCATAATACCACCCTCTCCTCTTAAAGCTTCAGCTCCCAAGAATAAGAATCTAGGTGTCTTCTTACCTAATACTACATCTTTATCATTGTAGTCGATTAATCCAGTTGGATGAACTTGAACTTTATCCAAATCAATCCCAGTACCATGATTCTTCATAATAATCTTTTGTCCATCACCAGTAGCATGATTCCCATTGGTAGATGGAAGATCAATAATATCAGGACGATATTTGCTTAATAAACTATTCTTGGTGAAATCAGCAGCATACCCACCAGTAGCCATAACCACAGGACCAAGAACTTCGTGCTTTGATTTGTCTTGAAGATTCTTAAACTTAACACCCAAAACATTTGACTTATCTTCATCATCAATTATCAAATCAATGACTTGACAATTTTTCAATATTTGAACACGAGAAGGCTCGGTTTCACTCAAGCTCTCTAGCCTTTCCAATAATCTATAGGTAATAGCCATTCCAGGAAACTTCGAATCATGTCCTCTATGAGTTCTAGGCTGAGCTTGACCACCTAATCGAGAAACAATACTCAAATCCAAAGAAAATACATCTTGTAGCCAATGAATAGCATCTGCAGAATTGTAAGTCAAAACTCTAATTAACTCAGGATTTGCCCTATCCTTAGCTGCTTCAAGTGTATCTTCATAAAACTGTTCAACCGAATCACGAATATTTAAATTAACTTGCGTACGAGTCAAAGCACCATTTATTCCCGAAGTTGCCTTACCACTATTTCCACTCAAGAAACCTTGTTTGTCAAGTAAGACGATGTTTGCACCACGAAGATATGCTTGGTGGGCAGCGGAGAGACCGGCAAGTCCACCTCCAACTATGATAATCGGATTGGAAGGATGTTGATGTTCTGATGACATTATTGAATACCTTTCTAGGAGTTCTTAAGCAGGAAAAAGTGTAGTCAATGAAAGCAGTGTGCATCGGCTGTATTTATATAATCTAGCGCCGAAAATTACATTTGCTGAGTTCCGAATTGGGTTTAAGGTTGAGGAAAAATCGTTTTTGTGTCCTGTGTCCCACTTCAAACATTTTGTGGGGGAATTTTGGTGGAGGGACTTTATCTTCAACACTACCTCAACAATAAGTCTAAACCATCACGGGTACAAGTACCCGGATGTAACTACTTGTACCGAACTATAAACAATTTGAATCTTTGTAATCTATTATAAGCTAGTGCATAAAAAGAATGCCGTAGTTGTTGTTTATGATAAGTAGACAACAAAGACCCGAGACCATTATTTTTGCTATTTCCATGGATATTGCGATGTCTTCAGGGTACTTGTACCCAGAGTGGAGTTGCTTCAACTAAGAGTACAAACATCCTACAGGGTGATCACTTCGCATCAAAAAATCCGATTACTATTACATGTTTCTAAACAATGATTAATGTGATATATACTGGAATGCAAATGAGATGTCATTAAATACAGATTCGTTAGCAATTAAAGAATCTTCATTATTAGCCAACGCGTTATTAGTCAAATGATTCCACGTAGTGGCATCACCATAAAGCATTGCTGGTGCCTTGATGAATTGTCCCTTATCTTTATTACATCGTTTACAATTATATGTTTCATGTGTATCACATATGGTGTCTGGTTGGAACTGGAATAATTGACGTAAGTTGTCAGCACTGAACAATCTCTCAACATCTTCTTTTTCATCAACAACACAACTGGATAACGATAATTTCATTGATTGTCTTTGGAAAATCTTTTCTTCAATCGTACCAGTACTAATGAATCTATAAATAAAGCAATCCTTCTTTTGTCCATCTCTCCAAACTCTCGCAAGTGCCTGTTGATCCAGCGCTGGGTTCCAATCAGGATCAATAAGAACCAACCTATTGGCACCTATAAGATTAATACCACACCCACCAGCCTTTGAGGATAACAAAAATATAAACTCAGACCCTTCCGGGTCATTGAATTTATCGACTAATTTTTGTCTCTTGTTAATGTTCATAGTCCCATCTAATCTTAGTGCACCGTATCGTTTTGATCTGCACATTCGTTCGATTAAATCTAAAGTCTGCGTATAATTTGAAATCAAGACAATTTTGTCATTGGTTTCGGTATGTATCTTATGTAAGAATCTTTCTAAAATCATAAACTTCCCACTATGCCAAGTCTGAATATCTCTGTTACGACCTCCTCCAGCATTTTGGCCTATCGAAGGAGTATAATCTTCCGGTATTAAATGATCACACCCTTCAAAATCATCTGGAAGGGTTAACAAATCTGGATGGTTACAAAGTTTTTTGAGCATACCAATCGCCTTTAACGGTTGAGAGCCAACTCCTCGAAGCAATTTTTTAATTTCTGGCGATGTAATAAAATGCTGATATAATGCTTTTTGCATAGGAGCCAAACCAGTAAATAAAACATATTCATATTTAACAGGAAGATATTTAGATAAAATATCATTAGTACGTCTGATGATAAATTTAGATACTAGCTGAGATAATTCCCCTAATTTCTTATCACCTTCTTCTCTTTCTTTATCAGTTGCATCAGCATCTCTTCCCCTTAAGATTACATTTTCAAAATTACGTCTAAAATCATTTCTTGTTCCCAAATAACCAGGATTGGCAAAATTCAAAAGTGAAAAGTATTCAGAAAGATCATTTTGAATTGGAGTACCAGATAAAATAACTCTTCTATCACATTTCAAAGAGTTCAATGCGGTAAATGTCAACGAATCTCCATTTTTCAACCTATGTCCTTCATCCGCTAACATTAAACCAACTTCCGTTCCCGCCAATTTATCAACATTTCTCCTTAACGTTTCATAAGAAATAATCAACACTGGCCTAACGACATTTCTTCCTGAAGCTGTGGACCATTGCTGTAACGCCAAACCTAAATCATTGGATTTAGTGGATTTCCCATCAACTGCCAAGGGAGTCAAAACCCCTTCACCTAACCACTTGATAATTTCATTAGCCCAATTACGAACTAACGAAGATGGACAAACAATGATACATTTTTCAATAGTTCTTGTTCCACGAGGACTTTGACGAAGTAATGTCCACATTAAAGCAAGACATTGTAAAGTTTTACCTAACCCCATCTCATCGGCCATGATACATCCTTTTGCTCTTGGATCAAGGAGACCTGCAGTACATCTATACAAAAATTTGACACCCGCAATTTGATGAGGACGAAGAATTTTAGCTAATTTAGGATCAATCACAACTGGCACATTCGGAAATTTGGCTAATTGTTCTTCACGGCTACCTACAATTCCTAATATTTCTGCAAGTGATTTATGTATTTTTCTTCTTTTAATTGCTCGTTCCTGTTCTTCTTGTGCTTCTGGTGTAGGCGACTTCGGTAAATCTTCAATAGGGGATTCTTCTTCTATTTTCGGTATGACATCAACAGTTGGATCATATAACACAATTGCAAATTCACTCATAGGATCATGAAGAGCTCGAGGTGGTAATAATGGTCTTACTTTTGTACCCAATGGAGGTGGTGGACCACGTTGAAATTCATTTCGCTTCTCATTATCCTTTGCAAATGGAATAGTGAATGATCTTTTTAGCTTCTGTTCCGCTGCTTGAGGATCCTTATTTAGGGCTCGTGGTAACAATGCACCATGCCTCTTGTGTTGAGTTATTACCTGTCCTTCTTCATCAACTGCAAAGTCTTGCGTTTCAGTAATTACCCCATCTTCAACATAGTTGGTTACTTTCGTTCTAACATTACGTATCGGACGACCTCTTGTGGATGAAATAGCACCATTGTATGTTTGCAGACGAGAAGCAAATGGAACTTTGAAAGGTTTTGCTAGTCTTGTTTCAACATCTGTGACGCGTGGTGGCCGTTTGTCTTTCGGTACGCCTGCACCTGAACCAAGTGGAGTTGTGAATTGAGTTAAAGGTTTCCGTACCGCCATCTGTCTACTTATTATACTTCCTTTCTTTACAGAATAGCAATAACTCTTTCAATGGCTTTCTTTCTTCCTAAGGTTGAATGGGTTTGTGGATGGTTGTTGTAAAAAGTAAAAAGAGAGAAATAAAAATCAAAACAAAAACAACGCGACTTTAATCAAAAAAATTTATTACGAGATAAAATGCGACATTTCACCATTTCAGATCATTTATCACGAATTCAGGGAACCACAGTCTTACAGCGTAAGAGACATTCACCATTCAAAAAATGGACCAGATATTATCCAAAGCAAGCAATCAAGCAGTCTCCTTTGCAATCCGATCCGGAATTTCCCTTGCGTCCGGATATGCTATAAAAACAATCAGTAGTTTCCTCGCCCAAATCCCTGATCTGGCACGAACTAGAATCGAACAACAAAGGCGACAACTAAAACTTAAGATTGATGTTTTATCTACAGCAATTGATCTTATTAAGTTAGTAAGTGCACGTGGAAATACTGTCTTAGAATCCGCAGTAGAGTTGATTGATGATATTCATACACAAATAGATAGCTTTGATGAGAGGGTGAATCAAGTTATTGCAAAATTGACGGCAAATAATGAACCGGAGTCAATTAAAAAGGTTGAAGAATACATTAAGTCGTTATTAGGTGATATTAATGATGCAATTCCTATATTAAATTTGGCATTAACTGCTCTGAATTTAAGCGGTGACGTTGGAAATAGACGTGTATCTCCAGGAAGACTTCTTCAGGCTGCAAACTATATTAACGAGAGCGGCACTGAGATCGTGGGACCGGTTTTTGATTTGGTAATGTATTCAATATTCTACAATCCTAGTAGATTGAAATATATAGAGGGTGGTGAGATCGATGAATTAAGTTGCATTACTTGGAAAGAAACGTTTGCGAGATGCCTGGTGAAGATCATTTCGAACAAGGAGAAGGCATTTGATTATAAATTGGATGTTTTAGAAGATTTCAATGACGACAGATATCATGATGAGGATGACGAAAAACCACAACGGAAGTGTTACGATTTAAGTTTTGTGCAACGAATGTTCTTCACAGCCTCAGGAGTATTGTTACGTTTGGAAGGGCGTGATTCCCCCGTATTGATCATTAAGGTTGCTGATAAAGATACAGAAGAATGGATCGCATTAGGTGAATTAAAAACTGGTGAATTTGACGATGATGATGATGACGACGAGGAAGATGAAGAAAAGAACGAAAAGGAAAAGAAAGTAACAAAACAGATTAATAATTCTTCACTTTCATTATTGGAATATCTCATTAGATTATGTCGCCTTCAAGAGATCGAGCAGAAGTCAATATTATACATCCCTGATGAAATATTGTCACATTACCTATATGACACCGAACTGGCAAACAAATTACCAACAACATTAGCTCCACATCAAGATGCTACAAGAAAATCAGTCGCTAATGAAAATGCCATTTCTATGGATTCAAATACAATTCGGTTGAAGAATTTGCAAATTGATGATCCTAAAGCAAAGTAGTAAATCGCGAATAGATACATAATTTCAGAATTTAAATATTCGCTCTTATCGAGCATTTACAATCATTAACCCATTTCATCTCACACGTCAATGCAAGAAATACTCTATTAATAAACAACGGATACAATATAAATACTAAAACAAAGTGGGAGAAGAGAATAAACAACAGCATCGTTTAGTAGCAATAATTTTCTTTGATTAGCTCAAGAATCATTTGATGCAGATTGTCTTTTTATTAAAGTTGCTCATTTCCATTTTCTTGTTGCTGCTGTTGTCCCTGGGACAGATAAAACAGGTGTGGACTTTTCTCTGCACCAGACAACGGTCCAAACATTTCTTGATATAACGGAATATCATAATCTAAAGGATTCGGTATGTTTTTATCAAAAGTAAGGTCAGGCATGGACCCGTTTTGGTTTGGATATGTCAAATCACTAGCTGATTCATTAGGTATTGCTCCTGCATTTTTATTACTACTGTTTCCATCGGTACCAACACTATAAAAATTTGGAATTGATTCTGAAGCAGAAAGCTGAGTCTGTTCATAGTTAAGGCTTTTTTCATCAAAGAAACTTTCGGTATAGAGTTCAGATTCAATCTTACTCAATTGAGTACCAATAGTACTGGAGCCCAATCCAGTTCTTCCAAAATGATGCATATGCGGATTATCTTCACTTGCTGCACTATGTGGTTGTGCAGGGTCATGATATGGATTTGAAGGAGGATATGCACTTGATGTTTGGAAACTTCCACCACTTATGAAGGATGAACTATGGTTTGCATATCCATTTCCGAGGACATCGTAGGATCTTGATGATGAGTTCGATGTGATTGATAATACACTTTCAGGTCTTTTAAGTTTCGTTGGTTGGAAGGAAGTATAGGTCGAGGAACCGGCAGTATTAACACTATTGATGGAGTTTACCGAGGAGGAGGGTATAATTGGATTGGCAGTTTGCGTGTTGACAGATGGTCTGATTGGTTTAGGATGTTGAGTGGCCTTCATAGGCTGCAGGCGTTGAGGAGACGTTTCTTGTCGAGGGAAGGACAGTAATGGCTGATTTTCAGTATCAAAACTTTGACTACCAACTAATGGAAACAAAGGGAACATTTTATCGACATAATCAAAGTCAGAAGGGCTTAGAGGATTGGGTATACTTTTGCTCTCAATGTTCATGGAAGTATTTACGCCATTGTCGGTCATATTGTTTTTCTGTGGAGGGGAATCATTCCGGGTGATTTCTCTAGTGGATTCATTATTGGTGTCATGTGATATAGAATTTGAGATGCCATTGGAATCGTTTACTTGTCGAGTGTTATTAGCGTTTGAAGTAGGGGTGGAGTCTTGAGAAGCATTTCCGAAGTCACTCACATTACCACCATCTGAAGGAGCTGTTGAGCCCGAGAACAAATCAAACAACCCATTTCCAGCTTCAAATGGAAGTATTATGTCTTCAATCACAAAATTACTTGAAAGACTAGGATAAGTTGACAGCTGTTGTGCTTTTGGTGAGGTTGTAGGAGTTAACTTTTTCTTGATATCTGCATTCGCAGCATCAATTAATGACTTCTTCTTAGCCCTCTCGGATGCTGACATTTGATGTATGTTACCCGTACTAGTCACTGCCTTGTTTGATTGTTTATGACTACACGTACAGTGGGCATTTTTATGGCACAAGCAAGATGCCAAGTGAGTACCAGGACTTTTCCCCTTTTTACCACAAGTACAAGTTGCATGCAAGTTTTTTATCTTTCTTTGATCTCGACAATGTTGACATTGCGTTGCAGGTCTCCCCTTAGGTTTGATCATAGTTAATGGTTGATCCGTATGAGTACAAGTTGTTACACGATGACCTCGTATACATCGTTCACATGCATATTTAACTCCGTTTATTAGAACCATGATGGCAATATGAAATCGTATAGGAGTTGTTTAATATAATACAAAATTGATGAAAATTCCCCAAAATATTACTATTGAAGATTGGGAATGGAAAATGAAAGCTTGGAAGGTAGTAACTGTAGTAGAAAGTTAGGGTAATGGCAATTGAAATTGGTCTTTCTTTTAAGTAATATGCAAGCCTTGTGAAATGCTTCCCACTCTTTAAAAAAGAAAAAAAAATCCCCTAGGTAAATAGTTAAAAAATAGTGATAATAAAACTAATTAAAATCTCTTTTGACTAAAAAAAAGTTTTGGTCGTGGAACTTGTACCAAAAATGGATGGTAGGTGTATTCGTTCCAGAAGTGGCTGGAGATGAATAATGCTATAACCTCTTTGACGGTTTCAACCAGGTATTGATATCAATGGGTAAATATGAGTTGATATCGACTGTTAATTGTGGCGATTACGAACAATGGAATCTTTTTTGGTATTAATCTGAAAATGACTGCAACTTTTGAATGAACTGGAATGATTAATTCGTCCTCCAAATTCTTTCTTCCGAGCGTAAACACACAACTCCGGCCTAATTATATGGTTAATCTAATGTAGTGATTTGTTATTTTGTTCTTGTTATCGTTCCATCAATATAATAGTATGGTCTGTTGTTGAACTGACTCGATATAGGAAAGAATTAAAAAATGTGAGTTGGAAAATCTTTCTTATGGAAATCTTTTTATAGCCCTCCCAATTGATTGATCTCAGTGTGTAATTCTGCAAAAAATTTATTGAATTAAGTTGAGGGATTTTTTACAAGTGAAAGATTTTTTTTTGTTACTCCAACCAGTTTTAACTATTGAGGAATGGAGGGATGACGTCAATTCTCCATAGAATCCTCTAGATCCAATTAGCCTTACCAAACACTAAAATTCAAAATAGGTTGAAAAAGAAGAATATTCGTAGGTTTACACTTATGCATCCTTGTTTACATGCAAGGTTTAAACGAAGATAATGTCTCGGATATTATTAACCACTTCGATGGTGCTCATATAAATGTATCAGCTGATTCTTTCTACAAGATGATGGATTACCTTTCGTCAATAATTCTTCGTTTTCATTCAATGCAAATGACAAGAGAATAGCAAATTTATTATAGATCTATCTATGTAAATATGTTATAATTTTGATCCCTTGAACGCAGGATGTGGCATTGGTTCATAAACGTTGGAGAATAATTTATCTTCTGGAACATTTCTACCTTGATGTAATCTCGTGTCGACATATGATTCATTCAATTGATCAAGAGATGTAACTCCCAATAACCGCATATTCATAATCATTTCGTCCTTCAAGATTTGAATTGCCTTATCAACACCATCATCACCATACGTGGACATTGCATAAAGGAATGGCCTACCAATACCAACACCCTTAGCACCCAAACAAATAGCCTTAAGAATATCAGTAGCTCTTCTAACACCACCATCGAGATATACTTCAAAGTTATCTGCAAGTCCTTTTTGTCTTAAAATAGGCATTAATTCAATCAACACCTCAATTGGAGGTGGAGAGAATTCCAATTGACGTCCACCGTGATTACTTAATACAATTCCTTGACATCCCATTTCAGCAGCAATAATTGCATCCTCTACACATTGAATACCCTTCAATATGATTGGCATTTTGGTTATTGATCTAAACCATTTCAAGTCATTCCAATTCAATGAAGTATCTATAAACGATGAGATTGCTCTTGCGGCCCCCTGGCTTCTATCAACATCTTCATCATCGTCATCTTGAACATAACTCAAATCGTCCACATGTTTGCTTCTCATATCCTTTTCACGACGACCTAATTGAGGAGCATCAACCGTTATGAATAACCCTTTCATACCTCTTTCTTCCGCGTGTTCGACAATCTTTCTACAAATCTCACGGTCACTGTTTACATATAATTGGAACCATTGAGTTTGATTTTCTTTAGCTTGATCAACAATTTCGTCAAACGAACAAGAAGCTAAAGTTGGTATCATTTGAATGATCTTATGTCTACCTGCTGATCTAGTTAACACCTTCTCACCATCCGGGTGTCCTAATTTTCCTAAAGCAGTTGCAGTGATATAAAATGGCAGAGCAACTTTTGTACCTAACATAGTAGTAGATATATCCACATTAGTAACATCAACCATAACTCTAGGTCTGAACATAATTCTTTGATAACCTAAATGATTATTTCTTATGGTTATTTCGTCATCTGCGGCAGAACTGTAGTAAGCCCAACCTGTCTTTTCCATAGTATGACGAGCAACGTATTCGAAATCATTTAGGTTGTACATTTGAGAAAGATCTGGTTTATTTTTCACATTTTGACGACGATGGATTTCTTCTTGAGATAAAGGACCATCCTCTTCATCATCTTCTACCTCTTCTTCAGATTTAGCGCGGTTTGCATCTTGAGATGTAGAATTATTTGCAAACGGAATTGGATCCATGTCATCTTGTTCATCGTATTCCACATCAAATTCATCAACGATTTTACGAGAAATTTTTGTTTCTTGTTCAGCTTTAGGGGTACGAAGACTTTCAACTGCCTTTGCTTGCTTGTTCTTCTTCTTCACCTTCTTTTCTACCTCTCCCTTATGATATTGAGGTTGTAAATACTTAACCAACGTATCACCAGGGTGAACAGGATCAAAGGCTTTCGTAGCATCTTTTCCGGCGTACTTCAAGATGATTGCCGCTCCTCCTGGATGTTCGTCAACAAAGTCAGATACATCATAAGCCTTGTCGTGGATGATGACCCAGCAATCTTTTCTCTTGTTGTGTTTTGCGACTTCTTCTAATGTGAGTACCATTGTTTTATTACCTGATAGGGTTAGTTGTTTTGTGAATATTGACTTGATAGTTATTGAACTGTGGTATATAATTGTATTTATATTCCAATCTCAAGGATTTGCGGAGGTATTCGAACAGATCTGGTTTTCTTGTTACCCCACATGCTGACAATCATAAACAGTGGAAAAATCATTGGGGGAAATTTGCTTAACCGATACACAATAGAAAATAAAATCTAAATATTTTGTCCCTACACAGTTCGGTGGAGGGACCTTTCATTTGTTTTGTTGAACGATCCGACCTGAAAACTCCGAAAAATTACGTCAGTTCTGAATTCCAACAGTATTTTGTGCGGATATGAACAATACGACTCTTGAGACCAGGAGGTTAGTATTTCGGGTACGTGCTTCCTGAAAGCATCTCAAGTTCCTTCCATCGAATATTGCATGGACTTTCTCTCGGAAAAATTTGTCCAAGACAGCAAAACAATCAATTGTGCATTACACAAGCTCCCCAATGTTACTTTAATTACCGTGCTTATCTACATCAAATAGGGGAATGGGGAATCAAGTGCACAATTGAGGGAGAAATATCTATATTTGAATGGTTTAGCGAGAAGTATAGAAGAGAGAATTTAAGATTTTCAAAGAATCATAGAATGCAGCTTTCGAAACACGCTTTTGTGGATATGCGATAGTATGACAAACTGAGATTTCTGTTACGAATTATAGTCAGATTATAGAACTCATACCATGCCGAAGTATAGTTTGTTGGTTCTGTTGGTGATTCCATAAGGATGGAGTGTGTTCAAAATACGCAACAAATGTCGTGGTGTTGTCAATTGAATAACATTCAATGCCTTGTTTGCGCAAGGGTTTTATAGAAGTATATGGATTCCTGTTATTCCCAAGACCATGAATGGTGCTATCTAAACCTTGAAAATCGCTAGCAACTCCAAATCCGCGTGGTACCATGTTCACCATGGTCAGACATGAACATGTACAATTATACTACCACATGATACTCGTTTGACAAAGGAGACAATCGCCTTCGGTACTGGTGTTACCACAGTCACAATGTGTATTGAAAGCGATATACCCCAACAGGATAACTTTGAATCATCTACAGGCATATCTTCCTCACCACCTACTGCGTAAACAAGTAAGCCAGTGTCACCAGTTCATCTCAAGTTGTACACCCCCAGGCTCTATTTTCATCTGCCATTTCCACCCCATTGATCCCATATACACTGGTATTTCCATAAGAAAGTATAAAATGGCGACTCTTTTTATGTCTCATGGAGTTGTTCAAAGAAAAGTACTCAATGAATTTGTTGATGTCAGTTTACTGTTTACCGCAAAAGAACAGCAAAAAATTTTGAAAAATAAAATCATCTCTTCAGAACACAAGCAAATCTTTCTTTAGTTAGATTGTATTCTGCTAGCAATCTAGATATGTATCAGTCTGGAAAGAATCCAATCGTTGACCACAATTGTCTTCTATTTACCTCTTGGCCTAACTTCATTAGAAGAAGAATCGGAATTTTTCACGCGAAAAAAACAAGATAAGCCTCTTCAAACCATTCCTTCCTTCCTTCCCTCTCCATCTTCCTAAATGGCTTCAAAATTTTGTTACCATAAACAAAGGTTAAAAGATTATGACTAATTAATTGATATTGTTATATTGCTTTATCTCTTATCAATAAGCAACTAGAACCGACACTGACGATTCATATCTTCAGTTTACTATTTATATATAGGTTAATCCCTTAATTAGCAAAAAATATTTTAGGAAACAAATTTGAACATAACATTGTCATCTTGGAACTATGAACCATTTACCGTACCCTCTACAAGGACCGGCTATAGGTTTCCTACCTTGGAAATTTTTGCAATCGTTGTATTATTCAACAAGCAACAATCTACATGTTGATTCATCCAATATTTCTGAACAAACCAGTTTTACGACCAGTTTCACATTTCCATATCCATTAGATCCACCCACCGAGAATGCTTTAAACCCGAAATTCGTCGAGCTTATCGGATTATCCATAACGCTAATCTTTACCCTAGTTATATGCTATCAAATATTACAAATTTATTTATCGCCAAAAAGACATGTTATTTATACCGAAACCCTGTTTTTACAAACATTGAAGACCTTGTTGGTTGCAGTACAAGTATTTTTAGTGGCTGCGTTATGGTCCGTGACTGATAATAATTATTTCGGCTTGGTTGGAATTGTGATTGTGTTTGCATTGATACTACACTGGAAGGAGTTCAAACATTCTGCTGTTCCGCTGGCTTCTTTGTTGTTGTATTGGTTGGTAAGTTTGTTGTTTGGTATCGGAATTCTTATACAAGATACATTTTCAATTCATAAACTCTTTTCTACCGACAACCAGTTGACATATGTGATTGAATTGTCATCCGTTGTGAACAATTTAATTATTTTTATTCTTGAAGTTGGACACTACAAACCTGGATTTGAAACTACAAACGAAAAGTTTACAGACACGGTGAGTTTATTTTCATATCTTACATTCTTTTACCTCGAACCATTGATTAACAAGGTTTACGCAACTAACGATGTATCAATTTCGGATTTGCCAGATCTTTTAGATAACATTGCTTGTGATGCTACATCCAGAACGCTCCTCAAATACTGGGAGATCCAAAAGAAGAAATCCAAAAATAAGAGTTGGGCCTTAGCAATTTGGGGTTTTATTACCAGAAAGAAATACGAAAACAAGCCCAGTTTAATAAAGGCCATTTTTGCTTCTTTTCCAAAATATCTATATGCTGGTCTATTCCTTAAAATTGTTGAAACTGTTATCATCTTTTCCCAACCATTTGTTCTCAGAAGATTCATTCAATTCTTTTCATCATATTACTATGCAAACCCAGAATTACCTCCACCTCCTATAATAATTGGATTTTTTTGGGCATTACTTATGTTTGCCTTAGCCTGCTGTTATTTTATGATTTTCAATCAATGCTTTAGTTGCCAATTTAAATTGAGTTATTCCATTTCCACTTCGCTCACAACTATCATTTATGAAAAGGCATTAAAACTTTCCCCTCAATCTAGAAAGAATAAACCAACTGGTGATATTATTAACCACATTACAATGGATATAGATATTATTTTTTGGTTCTGTTTCCAATTGGGTGATTATGTAGCTGGTCCGCTTCGATTAGTAGTTTGTCTTTTTGCATTGAACAGATTTTTTGGAAAATCAACCTGGGCAGGTGTTGGAACAGCTATAGTAGTTATCCCTGCAGCAACATGGGTCAATTCATCAATGTATAAATATTACAATCAATTAATGAAGGATAAGGATACCAGAACCAGCTTAATCACAGAACTTCTCAATTCCACCAAGAATATCAAGCTCTATTCTTGGGAAGGTCCAATGTTGGCAAGATTAAGTAAGATTAGAAATGAAGGAGAGTTGAAGAATCTTAAGCAAGTTGGGGTGATTAGTGCTTTGGCACTGTTTTTTTGGTCATGCATCCCATTCTTCATTAGTTGCTCAACATTTGCTGCTTTTGCTTATTGGAATAATATCTCATTGACTCCTGATATTATGTTCCCAGCATTGGCCTTATTTGATTTGTTATCTCAACCCATGTTATTAATTCCTGATTTTATCGTCAACGCAATTGAGACCTATACTTCTTTGAGAAGAATCGGTGACATGTTAACTTTGGATGAATTGGACGAAGATCAACAACGCCAGATCTTCAGATATCCCGACTCCATGGAGGAAAACCCTAATTCCGTAATCATTTCAAATGCCAGCTTTGTATGGAATTCAAAGGCTGCAACCACTCTGGAAACATCATACCGAGACGAAGAAACCGAAATTGAAGGATCTACAGATCCGAAATCAAATATCGCATTATCCAATATTAATTTTTCAGCTGCAACTTCCAAATTGACATGTATAGTTGGAAAAGTCGGGAGCGGAAAATCCACTCTCATAAAAGCAATCCTTGGAGATGTACCAGTCCAACAACACAATTACTCAGATGAAAACTCTGCAAAATCATCTCCCAAGATCGAGACATATGGAACAATAGCATACTGTCCCCAATCACCTTGGATCTTAAACGGATCAATCAAGCAAAATATCTTATTTGGACATAAATACGACCCTCATTTTTATCGTGAAACTATTGAGGCATGTCAACTTCTTCCAGATTTTCAGACTCTTCCTGACAGTGATGCCACAATAGTAGGTGAGAAGGGTATATCACTAAGTGGGGGCCAAAAAGCCAGAATATCTCTTGCGAGAGCTGTATATGCTCGTGCTGATATTTATTTGTTAGATGATATTTTAGCTGCAGTAGATGTTCATGTTGGTAAGCGTTTAGTTGAGAGAGTGTTGGGAAAGAATGGTATTATTGCTGATAGAACCAAAGTATTGGCAACCAATTCGGTTACCGTTTTGGCCGAGGCTGAAGATATTTATTTGATGGAAGAAGGAAGAATTTCTGAACATGGTAAATACGCAGCTGTTATGGAGAATAATGGTGCTTTGGCCGAGTTGATTAAGGAATATGGAAAGAAGGAACAAGAAGAAGAAGCTATGGAGATGAAGGAAGAAGAGGTTGAAGAGGAACCTGAAGAAGTTGTAGAAACCGCAGTGCGGGACGAAGATGAAACAGATGAGACTGTTGCATATTTGGGTGAAGGAGCAGTGGTTCACAATGAAGAGATTAAGAAGATCCGTCGTGCTAGTTTGGCATCATACGCTCATAGTTATGTTGAAGATGAAGAAGATGGAACATTTAGGAAAACAGCTCATGATATTGAAACAACTAGAAAAGGTTCAGTACCTTGGGAAGTATTTAAGCAATATATCATTGCCTGTGATTACAAATTCTTCTCTATATATTTGGGATGCACTTTAGCAACTATTTTAGTTTCTGTTGGTGAAAAGTATTTATTGACATATTGGTCCAAGTTAAATGAAGAGAACCACGCTACTGTCGATGCCAGTTTTTTCTTGGGGGTCTATGCTTCCCTTGGTGTCGTTGCTGGTTTCTTAACATACATTGGTGCATTTATTATGTGGAGCTACTGTATTATTAAAGGTGCTGGTTATTTCCATGACAAGATGGCAAAGGCAGTATTTAGATCCCCAATGTCATTCTTTGATACTACACCTGTTGGTAGAATTTTGAATCGTTTCACGGAAGATATAGGTAAAATCGACATGAATTTCCCATGGGTTCTTATTGGTTTCACCGTTACACTTTTGAATGGAATTGTTACATTTGGAGTTATTGTATCTACATTGCCAATTATGTTCTTCATTATAACCGCCTTGATGTTCATCTACAACCATTTCAGAGTCATTTTCATTCCAATCACTCGTGAGCTTAAACGTATTGAGTCAGTTGCAAAATCCCCAGTATTAGCCACAATTCAAGAAACCATCAATGGTGTAGATACTATCAAGGCGTTTTCCCAACGTGATCGATTCGTTCACAAGAGTAAGAAATTCATCAATGAAAAAACGCTAATTGGTTTGGTTATTCAAGATGGTAATAGATGGTTATCTGTCCGCCTCCAATCCATTTCTTCTTCCATTATGTTCATGTGTGCCATCCTGGCAGTTTTTAGTTTAAGAGGTTCCCACCCAATCAACCCAAGTGTCCTAGGTTTCATTATGACATATGCGTTATCTATCACTCATATTTTGAATGCGCTTGTCAGATATTGGGCAGAAATCCAATCGGGAGGTGTTGCAGTTGAAAGAATTATAGAGTATTGCGATTTACCTTCTGAAGCAGAAATGATTGTTGAAGATAATAGACCAGATGAAAATTGGCCAAATCATGGTGTTATCAAGTTTAAGAACTATAGTACCTCTTATCGTGCTCATTTGGACCCTGTATTGAAGAATATCGATTTGACGATTAATTCTAAAGAAAAAGTAGGAATTGTTGGTAGAACGGGTGCCGGTAAATCATCACTCACTTTAGCATTATTTAGAATTATTGAAGCTATTGAAGGTAATATTGAAATTGATGGGGTTGATACTAGCAAGATTGGTCTTTACGATTTACGTCATCATCTTACTATAATTCCTCAAGAAGCACACACTTTCAGGGCATCAGTTAGAGAAAACTTGGACCCATTTGGTGAATATAGTGACGAGAAATTGTGGAAAGCGTTGGAATTGGCGCATTTGAAAGAACATGTCTCCAAGATGGAAACCGAACCTACAGAAGCCGAAAAGAAGAAGAGTAAGAATCCTGAAGAATTACCGAAGAAGGTTGGGTTAGATGCACTAATTGAAGAAGGTGGGTCTAATTTATCTGCTGGTCAAAAACAATTATTATGTCTTGCAAGAGCATTGTTGAATGAAAGTAGTAAGATATTGGTATTGGATGAAGCTACTGCTGCTGTTGATTTCCAAACGGATAAGATCATTCAAGAGACCATTAGATCTTCATTTAATGATAAGACAATCTTAACAATTGCACACAGAATTGACACTATTTTAGATAGTGATAAGATTTTAGTATTGGATCACGGAGAAATTGCTGAATTTGATACCCCAGAGAATTTATTGAAGGATACAGAGGGTATCTTTTATTCACTTGCAAAAGAAGGTGGTTATCTCAATAAACTGTAAGATAGATTTTTATCCTACAAATTGACCCTTTCTACAAATTTTATAAAAACCTAAAAATAATAAATAAGATACATTTTTACATTACTTCATTAATTAATTTCGTTAAATCGGCTCTTTGCTTTTTTAATTTAAGAAACCTCTGTTCAGATATTGGACCTTTAAGAAGTTTCTTATCCGCAGATTTACAGAGCCCCTTCAAAGCCAACGTGCAGACATCACAATTAGGAGCACGAGGTACACACACGACTTGTCCAAACCCAACAAATAACGGATTCACTGGTCTCCAATATTGTTCCGGTAACCATTCCTCAAGTTCTATTCTGGCCTTTTCTGGGGTATTAGCTTTGGTAGAGACCCAATGCCACATCTGTGCAAGTCTATGTAAATGAACATCCACTCCAATCCCACTATTAATATCCCATCCATTTTGTAATAATAAGTAGCCCATTTTGGGTCCCACTCCCGGTAGCTCAACTATTTCTTCAATAGATTTTGGAATATCACCATTATGGTTTGCAAGTAGAATTTCGCATGTTTGTTTAATGTATTTGGATTTTCTATTATGGAAGCCCACTTTGTTAATGTATGAATCAATTTCACTTTCGGAAAGCTTCAGGACAGCTTCTATGCATAGCCCATTTTCAAATCCTCGTTTCATCATACCATGATGAAGCTTGGTCATGGCATCGAAATTCACTTCGTCTTTTGTTTGAGAAGATAACATCAATGAAATCAATAGTTGAAATCTATATATTTTCGGATCTCGGGTTTGTATATCAGGATTAATGGTATTTGGCATGCATTCACAGCCTTGGGTATCTACTGGAGCCATGAATTTACCTCTCATTTGAACAATTTCATTATATATCGCGACCCAGTTCTCTGGCGCTTTAGTAGAACTGGAGGTAGAAGTAGATTCGGCTTTGGAGAATATATTGGGAGCTGACACTACTTCATTGTTCTCGATTTCTATCTTGATGTATTCTTTTTTGGTGACATCAGATTGGGGAGTAGGTGGCGATGATTCCTTTCTTATGACATGGATTTGAGTATTGGCTGATGCTGATTCCGTCTTTATTTTCTTATGCAGGGCATTTATTGATTTATTCACGATAGTTAAACCTCTTTTTGAGGTGGATTTTACTGAAGTCATATCATATGCCGAGGATGTCTCTAATCATAAACGGTTAAGTGAAGATAACAAAACTCCCCGGATTTTGATGAGTTTTGCCTCTGAATTTTAGGCTTTAGCTTAAACGAATAATTAGCTTAAAAATTTCGGAAGACGATGATAACTTTGATGAGAACGCAAAAAATGAGTCAGCGTTTAATAAATCTTTTTCCGTTCGTTTGTTAAATTCACTAAGTAAGGTTTAGTTAGCGGATTTTGACTAACTAACTAACCACCTCGCACTTAAGGCAAGTAAAAAAAAAATAAATCAAATTTAATTAAGACTCAGAATTTTAATAAAAAGGGAAAAGATATAAAGCCGGTTCAGGCATTAAGGTTTAGAGATTTAAATATATTGTTCCACATTATTATACCCCCGTTTTATTTCAACCAAGGTCAAAAGTCTTGTTAGAAATACAACAGTACTATTCATATACTACAAGCTTAGATATGTCAATAAAGCAGGAACCAAGTTCTCAGTTCCAACCTGTACTGTTCCCAATTGGTGTGATGGACCTCCATGAACATACTGAACCAACTGCTCCCTTGGTAAAGAAGGGGTCAAAGCCAAAACCAAAACACTCGAAAACGAATACCAAAACGATCAAAGCCCCGGGGTCTAGAGTTGAAAGAGTAGCGCAAGCATGTGACCGTTGTCGTGCAAAGAAGACAAAATGTGATGGTAAGAATCCGTGCTCGACCTGTTCTGCAGTTGGATTGGAGTGTATTGTATCTGATAAATTATCTAGGAAAGCTTTTCCAAAAGGGTATACCGAAACATTAGAGGAGAGAGTGCGACAACTTGAAGCAGAAAATAAGAAGCTAGTCGGTCTTTTAGATATGCGAGATGAACAGTTGGAAATGATAACCACAGGAATGAAACTGGACGAAATTGAAAATTCTCAGCAACTGCAACAAGAGCAACAGCAACACAAGCAACAAGGTATTCTGATAAACGATTCAGACGAGTTTAATAAAGTCACTGCATCAAACCTCAGTTTATTGGACCGACAGAATAGTATACACCTGCACATGCACGATCAAGAAAATGGATGTCCATGTTGCTCAAACTCACTGCCACATGCGGCACTCGATCGCCCTGTATCTATCGCTGGCTCGGTCTATGGAGGTGATAACAACGCATTTCCTATTGCTGAATCCATAAATCTAGAAGGAGAAGAAGATGATACAGAAAGTTTATTAAGCCCGGACGAATATCTGATGATAGAGAATGATACAGTATATGCCAGAAGACCCGGTCGACATCATTTCGCATCAAACTCGACAAATAGAGAACTGACCCCTGCTCCAGGAGCATTCGCAGCTGCTACAGCTATCGCACAAATGCAAAAGAGTAAAATCATTCATCAACGTCAACAGGAAACAAATAAGCAACAATTGCTTACATCCTTGGTGGCCATGTCTATTCCTAGAAGTACCGAAGAGACATTGTGTATTCCTACCTTATTGGTACGCGTTTGTCAGGCATACGGATATGACTCAAAACCAGCAGTGTTAGCTGCAAATGCCCTTGGATCATTAAAGGAAACATCTATTGAAGCTTTAAAGTCCCCATTATCACAAGATAAACAAGATATGTTGAATAAGATGATTATGAATAGGAATGGCGTTCAGAAATTAAGCGAAGAAGAAGCGAACGTCTTCTTGAGAGAGTTGATTGAGTTACCGAGATCAAGAATTGATATGGATCAGTTGATAACTGTTTATTTCCAAGAGTGGGCTAATGCATTACCTATCATTGATAAGAATGGGTTTTTGAAGAATTACATAAAGTTGACTAATATCCTCGAACAAATGGACAACAATTCCAGTGATGATTCTTCATTGGATGAATCTTCGAGCTATGAGCTGATTGAAAAATTCGGCGCGATAATGGTCTTAATATTGGCATTAGCTCTAGTGAGCAATAAAAACTTGTACCTAAATGAGTCCAGAACTGATGTCGTTGAGAGATATGTTACAATTCTCAAACATTATGATTACTTAATCCATGAATTCATAAGGCCAAACTGTCTAGTCACGCAGTATTGTTCTATTCAGTCATTACAAATCTTGTCATTAGCATTACAATATTGCTTAGTCACTGGTGATATCACTACATGTTATGAGTTAAGAGGAAGAGTTATAAGTATGGCTCAACAACTCAGATTGCACAGGTGTCCAGCTGCAGTTTTGGGTATAAGTGGAAACAATGGAGATGTGTTACGAAATTATATGCAAGCTGAAAGACGTATTTTATTTTGGTGCATTTATTGTTTGGATGTATACTCTTCCCTTGGGTTGGGAATACCGAGACTCCTTAAGGATTATGAAATCGAATGTGCTATGCCATTTGCTGGTAAGAGTGATGATGATGACGACGACGATGATAATGTGAATATTTTGATTGTTAACAATACCGAATTATCTATTGTTGGTAAAGTGTCGAAATTTGCCTTGAGTGTAATGTTGTATTGTAAAGTATTGGCCAATATTTTAGATTCAATTTATTCTAGGTTTGAAAATAATGATATTCAACGTCATGCTTTATCTCGAGATCGTATGCTTGATTGTTGGAGACGAGAGTTGCCTGTCGATTTGAAATTTGAAATTGATATAAATGGTCTTTCATTGAAGGATTCTCATAATAATTATATTGATGGTAATTTATGGCAAAACTATAATAAGCAACAAATCAGTTTGATATTTTTGTATTACCATGCCAAAATATTGATATATTTACCTATCATATCTAAATATGGAAATCATCATAATGTTGGACTTTCAGAAAAGGAAAAATTGACCAAGGGAGATGCAGATACAGCGACAATTATTTCGAGTATTAGTTTAATCCAACAGTCTTGTCTCCAAATTCTTGATGTTTTGAAGTGTGTTTCTGCAAATTCTTCATCTAACATCTTACCAATCCCAACAAATCTCGCGAGGGAACAGTCCTTGTTTGCATTATTTGTTGCTAAAGGCACCTTAGACTACATCAAAGGGGGGCCATTATTCAACAATCTGAAACAATTACTTTTGGATACAATTAATATACTCAGTCAAGAAAGTCGATTAGATGTCCCCGGAGGATTGAATAGGAACTCATTTAAATTATTAGAATTGGCGATATTAGGTATTCTTGGACTTAAATTAAGCAAACCAACTACCAATATACGTAAAAAGGTATTAATTTCGCAACCAATCACTCGTACGGCCGTTGAACGAGATCAAGTATACCCAAGAACATTCTTGCGTAATGCCAATTCACCAACACCACCGCCAACTCCTTCGATGGGGACAAAAAGTAAAAATAGTCCAACTAGGAAGTTTGATGTTACAAATGATGAAATGTTTAGCATGCTTGAGAAAACATCACCTCCTAATATCTTGTTGTCTCAACCATCGCAAGAATCCACTTCCATAAGTGAAGTAGGAAGTACAAGTAGCACAAATGGAGGCGGGTTCCTTACTGATGGTATCGAGGATTCAGATGGATTGGAGAGCTTATTGAAATTTGACCCTTTCAAGATCAATATTAATCGACAAGTGCTTATGAATGAATTTGTGACTGATGGGTCATTAGGATTGGTTCCATTCTTAGAGATGAATGGTAGTATTGCTGGTGAAGATATGTTGCTTAATATGTATAGTAACAATGATGTAAATATGAACCGTGATGTAGGGCAAGGGTATTGGGGTAATTAACTATATCAGATAGAGTTATATATAGGTAGATATAGCGAGTAAATAAGAGATTTGTATGGATTGCATAAAAGTTCCCAAGTCCGAAGTTTTCTCCGAGAATTTTTTAAGCCTCCTTCACTCCCTCACAGTTACAGATATCAGTCGGAAATGGAGGGGCAATGAAACTACTTCAAAGGGTGTTGCCGTATGGAGCGAACGAGTATAAATTAGATGTGTTATTCCTTTTCGATATATCTCGAGTCCTCTTTAACTTGCATGGAAGCCCATTAGCTAGAAATGTCAACATTTTCCAAAGTCAATTTCAAAACTCTCAATTATAACTCCTTCAGACCCCACTATCCACCAAGTTTCTACAGAATCTTAACCAATTACATCACTAAGGCGGATGACTCAAGATTACCACTTGAAAAATCGATTGATTTAGGTTGCGGAACTGGAGTAGCAACCTATCCATTGCTAAACTTTTCTGAACAAGTTTATGGACTTGACTTATCTCCGCTGATGATTTCCACAGCCAACTCATTAATTGAATCACGCTTAACTGAATTAGGAATTGATGATTTAAATCGGATTAAGTTCAAGTCTGGTGCTGTTGAAGACTTTGTTAATAACAAACAATCAGACGCGGAAGGATTGGAAGAAGGAAGTATTGATTTGATAACTGCTGCCCAATGCATTCATTGGTTTAAAGATTATGATACATTTTTTGAAAATGCAAGTAAGTTGTTGAAGCCAGGAGGTGTATTGGCATATTTCTTCTATATTGATCCAGTTATTGTTGATTTCTCGGGTTCTGATAAGGTTGATAACAAGCAGGAAATTCTTGCTAAAGCTAAACAAGTTTATTACAAATATGTTTATGATGATCCTAAGTATATGGGTCCACATTGGGAACAACCAGGTAGAAATATATTGAAGCATTACTGTGAAGAGGTCAATCAACATATACCAAAAGATTTCTATGAAGATGTTGTTATTAGTACCTTCCAACCTAACTCCGAAAAGATGTTTGGCAATGAGATGACTGATCTCGATTTAAAGAAGGTCAATCTTCCCATTAAGGGGTATATTGACTATATATCTACGTATAGTGGATTTCATAGTTATAAAGATGCTACTGGAGATAAAGACAATTTGATTGGGAAGTTTTTGCAAGAATTGGAACAAGTAACTGGTTGGGATAAGGATAGTACTAAAATTGATCTTGTCTGGAACACTGGTTACACCTTTATTAGGAGAAAGGAATAAAAAGGGTTTATCTTATCCCACATGTCTAAGAGTAAGAAGTACACAAAATCAATAGAATTGTGAATCGATAGTATAATTTTGCTTCCCAATTGGGAAATGATCCCAACAAATTTTCGTTGTCAGAAATTTAAACATCACGTGCGGCAATAGAAAAATTATTTGTATGACGTCTTTACTTTTTTTTTTTCTTGTATACACAACAATCAAACTTTTGTTGGCTATTTTCTTTTTCTTCCCTCTGATTCTTCGCTGTCTTTATTTTTCGTTCGTATAATTAATCAGTGAGCTTAATTTTGTTACATGAAAAAGTAAACACGTAAACATCTTTAAAATTGAAAGTTGAACGATAACTGAAATTAATTTTTTTCCGGTGGGGGGAAAATGGAAATGAATAAAATGCTTTAAATAAATGTTTCACAAAATTAGAGTGATGGGAATGATGGGTTTGAAATCATGACCCAACAGTCCCAATCCTTCCATAGACATTTACTAATATAAAGTAAACTCCTCCACACACACACCACATGTCACACCCTCATTGCTAAATTTCAATTTTAAATTATTACTAACCACAACTATTATAAATAACGTTACTGCTGACAGACATATATTTATGTACATATCAAGGTAAATACCCCTCCTTACTATAATTCTAACATACTTTCTACAACCTCCAACATCCAACCTCCAACGTACTACCATGATATTTAAGATACCTTCATTTATTATAAAGTTCATTGTTAGTTCATTCCTACTATGGATTGTCTTCACAACTGTTATTCCGCAAATACTGATGCGATACACAAGCACTCAAGTGCAAACTAATAAGTTCAAACATACAACTTATCCATACAATTCAATTACGTCACCAACACCATTACCAGTACAAAACAGCACTGTTTATTTTATAATAGGTCATCCTGATGACGAAGTCATGTTCTTCTCACCATCACTAATAGAGTTGACCAAATCAAAATATAATAATCATGTTAAACTTATATGTTTCTCTACAGGTGATTCAGTTGATGTCTCAATGGGAACAATCAGATCAAATGAACTTTACCAATCAGCAAGAATATTGGGTATTGATAAAGAAAATGTTACCATTCTTTCCAGTTTCAAAGATGGTATGAATGAAACTTGGCCAGTACAACTGATTAAACAAGTCTTACAACAACAAGTCAAGAGCTTTGACGACAAACCAATTGTTTTAATTACATTTGATGAAAATGGAGTTTCTAACCATCCTAATCATATTTCATTATATCATGGAACAACGAGTCATTTCAAATCATTGAAAGGAACTAGTAACACTAGATTACTTACATTAAAGAGTTTGAATTTTTGGGAAAAGTATAGTTTTACATTTTTAACCAATGTTGAATTATTCGTGGCACATTTATCAGACTTGTTGATTAGTAATATCATCCATATCAACATCAATGTTAGTTTCTTTAACCAAGCACCTTCACTGTCATCAATCAAGATCTATAGTGATCTTAATATGTTGAGTGTGAGTTATGCGGCAATGTGTTACGGTCATTTCAGTCAAATGGTTTGGTTCAGATATGGTTGGTTATTACTTAGTAGATACCTTACATTTAATCATTTAATAGAAAACTAGATCTATAACTCAGTTAATACCAATAAAAGTATATAATTATTTATAATATTACAGTTAATTACATATTCTTAAACCCAAATTGTTTTTGACACCAGTTGGAACCATGTTCGAAATAATCCTTCTTGGATATACTTATATCCTTAATTATATCTTCATTTGTCAAATTAAACCCACCATTCCAACTGATTTCGTCTAGAGGGATCAGTTCGTCCTGATGAATCTTAACTTCCCAATTCATTGGAAGCTCCTTTTTCAATTCCAGCATCAATCGTTGCTTGAAATTGGGCAAGTTTGCCGACCCACCAGTTAAAACTATATTCGCCAGTATTAGGGGTCTCGCGACTTCTGGACATGCCATTATAGCTTCCACTATCAAATCTGTCAAATTCTTTAAGGGGGCGGATTGTAGTAATGGACTTGATGCCGTACTATCATTATTATCAAATATAATTTCCGGATGGAAATACGTTTCTGGAATTGTAAATCTTTCATCATATAACTTTAGTATCTGCGAATCACTAGAAACATTGGTATCCTTAGTCTTCACAAACCCTGTCGTAGTGGTTTTAAAATCCGGCAACACGAATTCCGCCATATGTTTCACCTTATTTTCCAAACTCTCATTAAAATCCATTGCCACAAAACAACAAGACTCCTTTATAGTATTTATCAAGATCGGATCCTCAGAAATATCATAATGCCTAAAGGAAATCACCTCTCTCAATAGACCATTCAACAATTTTCCACCAATAGGTAACTTCTTCACTCCTTGCCAGTATACATTCTGGTATATAACAGGACAAATCCATGTGGTACTAAACCCCGCATCAATCACCAATACAAAATCGGCATTCACGCCTTCAACAGCCCACGGAACGAGTGATGAAGGAATGCATCTATAATACTCTCCAAAACCGTATTCTTCAAAAATTATCTGATCAGTGTTGATCGATAATTGGGGTAGTTGGAAGGGTTGTTCAGTTAGACATAACCCAATCTCAGAGGGTTCTATCTCTTTCTTTGGCGAGAGTTCGTCAAATGTATAGTCCCATATTGGTTTCTCGGTCTCCCACAGTGTTAGATGTCCTTGATCGTGTGGTCTTTTGAATTGGATGCCTGAGTAATTGTTTGTGTGGGTTTGATATTGGTTTCCTATGTGGATGAGACCATCACGGGTTTTGGTTATTGAATTGGAAATTTTTAGGAGACCTGTTGCCGAGGGGCTAGTACTAAAGCCAGCTTTTATATTATATGATCCATTGTCTACTACGAGGTATTTTTTGGTCATTTGTGGTCGGGGAAGGGGTGAGAGGTGGACTAAGAGAGGGAGAGAACGAGATGGAAGTTCACTAGATTTTGTTTTTCACCACAACATCGGAAACGCGCAATCACCGTATTCCTCTAAGTAGTGCATAATCTGCCTTGGGTCGTATGTATTGCACAAATATTGTTACGAACTTAAGAACTTCTACTTAACTCAAATGCTTTAAATAACAAGCTGATGTGACATTATGGAATTTATCTTTATAAAGTTTAGTCTACTGATAATCAAATGGGTTCTCCCATCTGATACGAATGAAGAGCTTCTACAATACCTTTGGGTCAAGAAAGATATGTAAATGATAGCAATGAAGCTATCATTGTATTCAGCACTCCCCACTAAACCTTCTTACAAGTTCGTGGTATTACAAACATAAATCGGAGTTTATTAATGTTCATGGCCAATGGCGAATTCTTTGACTACACGCTTCTCAATAAAGTTTCCAAATAACGAGAAAAATTGGGGAACTGTTTGGGATGCCAATTTTCAATCAATAAGCATTAGAGAGCTCTAATATAGGGATGTGTTGTACTATTATCTCTCTGTATTCTCTTCTCATTACTTATATAATCAAGCTGGATTTTGTTGGTGCTCTTGTAATTGAAATTGAGAAAACGGTTTGGAACCTTTCAGCTGAAAAATATTTTATTTTTTACCAGCACCTAATTGCCCCAAATTAAGTTCTTGGAGGTTAGTTATCAGCATAACCTCTTAACCATAAATGGGAAGAATGACTATAAAAGAAAGCCCATCAACCCCCTTTTTGGTTTACTTTATGAAATCTTTTCTTGTGGTTTACCGTTTTATGTTAAGAACTATTGGACCTCACAAATTGCCGTAAATCGAAATGCATATTCATCAAATTGTTACTTATTGTGCTCGAGGTATGCAAGCAATTCTTGCTTTAGTAATCCTTGGAGTTACAGCTGGTTTTCTAGGAGAAGTTGGTGCAAATGTCGAAGAAGTCACTTTTACATTGGTAACCGCTACCTTAAACATCATTTACTTTGGTTATATCTTTGTTGTCTTGCCTAACTTGACTAACCACAAATCTCCATCGGTGATTCTATTATGTTGTGAAGCTATTTTGGCAATATTCTACCTTGCTTGTATGGCTGCCGTTGCCACTATTACACCACATGGGGCTTGCAAGTTTTACCCCTACGACGATTCTCACACTGCTTGTAGATTGTTGAAGGCAGCTATTCCATTTACTTTATTCAACATGTTGTTATTTATCGCAAGTCTTATTTTGTTTATCATTTATTCATTTGTACCTGAGGTCATGACTCATGGATGGAAACATACTATCAAGAATACTAAATATATGTGGGGAGCTATTTACTTTGATTATGATCAAGAACCCTGCCAACGTATCGGAGGTAAACGCAATAAATCAGAAATTGATCCAAGTCGTACAGTTACTGATGAGGAAGCAAATGTCGGTAGTTCTTCTATTGAAGAACAAGGAGGAAATAAATCTCCTGGAGAAGAATCTGACCGGATTCCAAATGAAGAAAATCCAAAGCTTCCACCACAATAAATGGGACGAACTTCCAAGTCAAATTTTGTTATTAGGCTACTTAAGTTGCTTATCAAACACCTCTTTTATTAGTTTTAAAATATAAAATTTTACAATTGTCTTTAAAAGAGAATTAATTGAGCTTTAGTTCTTAACTGTAGTCTGACTAATGGATCCATTGAAAAATCTCCTTATAACCAATTGGTCATCCCGAAATCTCGGTCATTGGGAGTATCAACCTAGGAAGGACTATCTTTGGGGTTGTTTGGAATTCCTTGCATTGTTCTATATTTCGTAGGTGTAATCGCTTAGAGGAACGTTGAACTTCTCTGCCTTACTTAAAATCCTGTCACTAAACAGAACAAGTTTGCAACCAAATTTAATCTTTTGGGTTCATAATCTACTTATTTACCAACATAGCTCTTAAATTGATTCTACCATTGGTCAATATGGCATCCTAGTACTAAGAGTTGACTTTTCTTGGAAACATCTCTGATTGGTAATACGTATTATCGCAAAAAACTGTCTATTCGTTTTCTGTGTTTCGCTTGAAATACAAAATCAACCCCATGTTTCATCTATACATTCAAGGTTTGTAGTTTTCCATGATTTGATATGTTACATTTCTGTAAAAAGGATTAACATGTCTAACAAAAAAAAATTAAGTTCCTTACGAATGTTTTAGGTTTTATGTAAGAAGACATACAAGAAGTGGCATTCCTTACCATTCAACGACTTATTTTTCTTTATGGGTTTGTTGTTTGTACCCAATGCCTCTAGACGAATTTATTAATAGTCCCATTTCTGGATATTTTAGAGGCTATACCTCTTTCATAAAATGTAAGAGAACTAGTGTTTTTACCGATTCGCGATTATAGTTCGAACCGGGAAGCGCAGTAAGATTATAAGGATCGTTACCGAGTGTGATTGTGTATACACGTGAATGCTAGCTAAACTACTATTTCGTTTTAGGAATTGTTATTCTCTTCTTGTTCTCTTTCCTATTTCCTTGTAAGGTGAAATTCACAGGTATTTAATTGATTGACTAATTCCTTGGGGGAACATGTTTCAGAAATACTAATCTATAGGGGGCCTTAAACTTAACCAAGATTGAAAAGGTAGTATTAAACTTGGCAAAACAAGAATTATTTTTATTTTGCTTAAGTCGTTCCTAGGCTATTTCGAGAACCTCCACTATTGCGACTTGTCGTACCATGTTATAGTTTTGTTATTCCCAGAAGTAAAGAAATTGATTAACAACGTGTTTCAGTAGTTTCGTAATCCTTACACATAGATTCAAACGCGGCTGTACGTACACGTTGGTACGATGTCCTTTAGTTATAAATCAGTGCTTGTCCCATACTTGTGCTTGCATATTATACAACGTCAGGTGAATTTTGATTTTTAAAATGATAATCGTGAAAAATCACCAAACTTTAATTGATCATATTTAACTTTGAAAATTGACAAACATAAAGGGGGATGGTGATGAATGGATAGAATGCGTATAAACTCGGTTTAATCCTCCATCGATACATTATTCTAATCTTCTTTTTCTTTGAATCAATTGTGTTTACGTATTCACTGATTTAAAAACTCCAAACAAATGCATGCGAATCAAATTGTCACCTATAGTATTAGAGGTGCCCAAGCGCTTTTCAATCTCCTTGTTCTCGGAATCACCGCAGGATTTTTAGGTATTGTTAAACTGAATGTTAACAGAATCACTTTTGCTTTGGTAACATCAATTTTCAACCTTCTTTATTTTGGTTACATCTTCGGTGTGTTACCTCATATAACCTCCAATCAAGCTCCATCAATAGCTATCTTATGTTTTGAGACTGTTTTGGCTTTATTTTACCTTGCAGCGATGGGTGCGGTCGTCGATATTACCCCAACCACTTCATGTAGCTATTTTACTTATGGTAATGATTCTGAGGCAGCTTGTGACTTATTGAAGGCAACTATCCCATTCACATTGTTCAACTGGTTATTGTTCTCGTTAAGTCTTGTCTTATTTATTCTTTATTCGTTTGTCCCAGAAATAAAGTCTTATGGCTTGGATCATGTTACCAAGAAAACTACCTATGAATGGGGTGCTATTTATTTGAATTACAACCAAAAGTCATTGAAACCTATTGCTGGTACAATGAAAAAGGCTGAAGGTGTAACAATGAATAAAACAGAAGATGCGCCTGCGGCACCTGTTGGTGACGAAGAAGCTAATGTAGGCATCCACTCTTCTGAAGCAGACTCTTCAAAGTCTCCCGAACGTACGGATAAATCCGAACAGAATCGAAATGAAAAGTCGGTAAAACCCAGCACTTAATTCTAGTTCCAAACCAAAGAAACCGAACAAGCTCCAAAAATATATATTTCAACCCAATGGACCGTGATTCAACTAGATAGAATATTTTTGATCGTTTTATGATTTCTTTACAAACAAAGTAATTGATTGTGGGTATTAACATTCTTAGGAAAGTATGTTTACAGGCATCTTTGGATCTCTGAATTGTAGTGGAACAAGAAGAAAACATTCGCCATCGAGTTGAGTGTAAATTTCTTATCACCTGTACTTCCTCTCACTTGTGCCGTTCAAATATGTAGATGAGACTTCATTAAACTTCTGCGGTTTAATTTGAATATTTGCAATGGATTTTAACATAAACCTTAATTCCCACCAGGTTAGAACATCAAATGAATTAAATATATCAGCAACGAGGCAAGATTGACCATAATAAGCAATTCCTAAGAAAAAGGGCCACCCACCCCACATCCACTGAAGGTAGCTGGGTTAGGTATACGCTTGGTAAGGTTATATTCTATCTGATCTTCTCCATATTGTTGTATTATTCACCTATTCTACGCATATGCTCTCTTGTAACTTTAATATCATATTTAACTCTCTTATTGAACCATACCGATTCTTCTGAGTTTAGGTTCAGCAAGTTTGCAAACCAAGCTGCTTAGGATTGAAGAGGCAACCTTTCGGAATACCTTAAATACTGAGTATATCTCTAAAGTAGTGGTTTGTTGCACCAGGTGGCGGAGTTGCAAGGTTAATTCAATTATCTTGCAACTTAATCGAGATATTCGTTCAATTTCTCAGAAAGATGTAATGTGGTCCGGGGTTTCGGAGCGGTATACCTCATTTGATACCTTTGCGAAATATGAGATTGAGATATAATTATTTATGTGTGGGTCTTAACTAAACCCCTGATCGTTCCATGTCAGTAAGAAGCGAAAGGTTAAATGAAAATTAACTGAGGAAAAAGCGATACTCTTGTGAAAACTAAAATAAAAATGGAGTATGCTTCCATTCTCCTCCATCGATACAACTTAACTAATTATATCCCAATTCCCCTATATTTGCTTGAAATGCCAAGATATGCACGATTTGACATCAAATCGTTCTCTTTAGGTGATAGAAGGGAAGCTTAAAGAATTGAACGAACAAATTCTCCACTGCAACAGAAAAAAGAAGAAAATGAGATTTCAATCACGAACAGAACGTTCAGACGAAGCAATAATGGAATCCCACTACATCAAAGAGCTTTGGGTAAAGATCCTTAACATTTAATTTTAATAGCCTATAGAGTTAAAGCTATGTCATTGTTCTCGAAAGTACTAAACATAAACTCTGAGAAGGCAATCAACCACCAACTGCCATATAGCTCGTCAAATCGACCCCAGATATCTTCTCCTACTTCTAATCAAACCAAGCAAAATGCTACCAGTCGACACCTCAACAATAACCGATTCTCCCTTTCGCTTAACTTGGAATCACCTCCAATAGTTTTGTACGGAAACCCTACCGAATCAAGTGGTTCTATAATATCAGGTATATTAACATTAGCAATTAAACCATTTGTTTCTCGAAGTTCGAACGCCACACTTGAAGATGTTGAATTGGATAGTGTAACCCTTTCCCTTGTACAAACTATGAAGTACACTACACCATTCACAGTTACTATACCTGAGATTACCAACTGTAGGGATTGTTGCTTCAAAAGAAATGAGTTAGCGAGATGGGATATATTGAAAGCAAAAGCGAGTTTTCCCATGGGTGAACACTCATATCCCTTCTCCCATTTAATACCAGGATCACTACCGCCAACTAGTAAACTAGGGTCTTCGAATTCTCAATCATATATTAAATACGAGTTGATTGCAGTTGCTGTCACCTCGAAGAAGGAGAAAGTGAAATTGGAGTTACCAATATTAATATCGCGACTGGTTCTTCGTGGTCCTGATCGAAATTCATTGCGTATTTTTCCACCCACTGAAACTACAGCCAGTGTGGTGTTACCTAACGTCGTATATCCTAAATCTACCTTTCCTATAGAATTAAAATTGGACAATATTGTGAGTGGATCAAAGCAGCGTCGATGGCGAATGAGGAGATTGACATGGAGAATCGAGGAACACACTCGTGTAAAAGCACATGCTTGTCCAGTACACATCTTGAAATTGAATAGATTGGAAAAGGAATACAGATCTGATAAGAAGAAACAAAAGGAGAAGTCTACATATACAATGCCGAACGTCGTCCGAACTGATATCAATTTGATGACTTCCACCAACGATGCTGAGGTCGTCAATAACCCCACAGAAATAGATATTCCAGTGGAAGATGAAGATAATGTGATTAATGGTCCCTCACAGGTTCATCAGAGTTTTATAGAAGATTTCATCACCCCAAACAACTCCCAAAATCAACCCCAGCAAATCCCTCAATCTGCCGCTCCGAACAGTACCTCACACGATCATCGAAAGCATATCTATCTTGAGGAGCGAAGAATTGTCACTCACGGTGAGCTCAAATCAGGCTGGAAATCTGATTTCTCAAACAGGGGAAAAGTAGAACTCATCGGCCACATAAGTGCCCTGTCTCTTTCGCGTGGGCTTCCTAACCCCATTAATAAGGTGTCCACTGATGACCCCAACCCTCCATCATCCGACCCCATTGATGCCACAATAGCTTGCGATGTAGATGATCCCACCTTGGGTGTGTTCGTGAATCATACACTTATCGTGGAGGCAGTTGTGGCGGAAGAGATAATGCACAATATGGAAAAAAGAAAAGGGAGTGGTGCAATTTCTTCACGTGCATCAACTTATACACGACAATCTACAAGTATTAGTTCTGGGGGTAGTAATGATGATCTGCAGCTGCAAGCACAAGTACATCTCCAAATGGGTGTACCAACTGGTGCTGCGCGAGTATTGAGAATGCAATTCAAGTTACAACTAACTGAAAGGTCTGGACTTGGGATTGCCTGGGATGATGAGGTGCCGCCTACTTATGAGGATGTGAGGACTTTTAGTCCGCCGAATTATCAAAAGGTGGATGCACCACCAGCTGGAAATTCTGGGTTGCGAGCAACTGTAATTCAAGGGGTTGGAGAAACACCAATGAACTCGTTTGGTACGGTATTAAGCGGATTGCTGGAGAATATACAAGACTTTAGTTTATGAAATTGGACATATTTATAGATATTGTGGAATTAAGACTATGTAGTATTGATGAAATTCACAACTTACGCATCTGACATCTTATTCTCTAGATCACTAGCTAATGCATGTACAGCCTGACTTTCGGTATCGTTAATATTAGTATGCAGGCTTCCTTCGCCATACCGACTAACTTCCAACAAGGTACTATACAAATCAGTCAATTCCAACAAATCTGCAACTGAATCCGATCGTAAATCATACACTAATTGCTGGAATGAGTTAGTTCGAAGAACGCTTATAGGCAACTTATTCTCAGTTAAGAATTTCAAAAGATGACGATGGAATTTGGATGCTGTGTATGGGGCATTATCGAAATCAGCAGAAAGATATCTTCTGTTGGAAGTCAAATGATACATATTTGCTGGATTCTTGCTCTTTTGCTTCTTTTTGGGGTCTTCTACACCAGGCTGCTGTTCAACTTCCATTGCTTGTACGCTTGAATTGTCAGCTGGAGCATGAGTCGTATCACCCATTCCCGTAGCTTCAGCAACAGCAGCGACTGCTGCTGCCGACATCAAAGATTTTGACCGTCCTTCCATGATTGGAGGATAATTGGGAGGATAACTTAGTGGTTCGCCATCATTCGTATACGTAATCCCATATCCATCAACTGGAACAGGACGGGAATAGTTTATACTCTCCTTGGATAACTTATGAGTTTTTAAATGTTCACTCAATTTCTTGGGCGAACTTTTATCAGAAGTTAGACGAATTATAATCTTACCACAGTACTCGCAGGATGCCACATTTGGGTTTTGGGAATCTTGGACAAACCAGGACCATACCCATGACCGTTTCTTGGCTCCAAATTTTTGTCCTGGTCGATTTTTCCTGACCTTTTTATTGATTAATCCACCAATAACTGGCAAAATCTTTGCGTGGTTTTGATGCTGTGTTTCGTGTTGCTGACCAGGGGAATGTTGAATGTGACTTTGATTGGAAGTTTGTAACTGTGGTTGTTGTTGTTTCTGCTGCTGAAGTTGGCCCAATTGTCTTGATTGCGAAATTGACTGCGAGTGAAGGCTTTGCTGTTGTCTTTGTTGTTGAACTGCAGCCGCAGCAGCAGCTGTAGGGTCCCCTTCTAACGCAATGTTATTTGCAGATTGTTGAGAATTGTTAGAGCTTGAAGCTCTTTGGACGTTGAAGTTGTATACTAATGACTGATTACTGTTGTAAAAACTCATATCGTGTTATCAAATCCGGTCTGTTTTTCGGTGGGTTTTGTTTGAGAGATGACTTCTGATTGTTGTTGTTCAGGTATTCTTTGGCCAAAGTGATAAACAAAGCAATTGCACACTAAAAGGTAATTTGCTGTAAGACTATTGATGGATGTATGTGCAATATAATGTATCTTGCTATTTGTTGAATAGTATTTAACTGTTCGGTATATTAAAAACAGTAAACTAAGTTGAAATTGACAAAACCAAAACATGTCTTTTTACTTTCGACTTCAAAAAGTCGGTGGTTGTTTTTCTCGCAAATAAAAAGTGATAATTTCCGGTCGCTGGTTTGCACCAAGAAACCATAAACAAAATTTATAGCACCACCAGGTCTCAACTATAAGAAGCAATAAGCCTATCTATCGTATGCAGCAACATACTGTCTTGAATGAAGTCTATAACTGAAGTAACGTACCCCAGTGATGATTGGAGTGTTTCCTCACACAATGTTATCTTCCCAAAAGGTGAATTCAAAAAACACAAAACGCACACAAACTTTAAACACGGTACAAGAGCGAGGTCACAGGAGGTCAATCAGGGAGATAAATATATTGGTTTTGGTGAGGTACTTACTGTATAAACCATTTTTCGACATAGTCATGTACTGGTAGCTTCCTCGTAATTTTCTTCCATTTTTTTATTCTTTCTTTTTGTGTTGCTACCTGCATTCTCCTTACCCTACGCTATTATTTGTCGTCTTTGGCAACAAAATGTTTAATGGAAAGAGTAGGAGCAATTAATGTCATTCTTGTGAGGATTTATGTATCGCCATTTATAGCAATTATGCAGAGAGTTGTATTATTTGAAAATCGTAGAAGTTTAGATAATAATTTATTAGACATGAAGCGATCAGACCATCGGCTACTAAAATTTATGTTCTACACTAAGTACACCCAAAAGCACATACCAATAACAGGAAGTGTTAAGATTTTGCAAAAAATCTGATAATATATACTAAGATTAAGCGTTATTTTCCTCCAATTATTCACACAGCATCGGTCATATAGCATAACGCTTGAAGCTATTTTTCCTATCATTTCACTAGAATATTGGAAAGAAAGGAGGAATCTTAACTCAATAGAACCATATGGCTTTGTATGTGAAATGAAGTTGGGAAAGATTGCAAGTATTCGCCTTAAATTTAAGATATTTGTTGAGAAAGTTGGAGGATGTTGTTAAACTGACGCATTTAATGGGGATTTTCAACAAAAATTTAGAAAAGTTACACCAATAAAACACGCATTCTAAAGATTAAACAATTGTAAAGCATACCAACAGTCGATCTGCACAACTAGAATGGGCCATTATTTGATTGATCAGTTGGACATAAATTGTATACTTAAATAAATGTGTTTGTAGGTTCTGATCACAGTTAACAATTCCAGGAGGATAACACCATATGTGTGGTGCCAATAAATTTTTAGCGATTTTTCGCAGCCAGCCATCAATATTGTCACACAAAAAATAATTCCAAGGCTAATCGTTAGGTATAACGCGTAGGCAATAGCCAAATCTTGCCCTTTGTAGAATTCATCTTAAACATTCCACTCTGGGAAATATCCAAAAAGGAAATTCAGCAAGCTCTTGTAAACCATTTCCCATTGTTCCTCTAAAGATGGAAGATGCTCTGTATAAAAAGATGAGCTTATCCTTGACCGTAAATTGTTAAAAACCATTGCAATTTAACTTTTCCTGCTACTTCTACATATCGTTCCTTGTATTCATTTTTACCAATTAACTTTAGTCTATCCTTCTAGCACATAAAAACACATATTGAAATGAGATTTTCCCACTTTGTCATATCATTACTTTCATCTTCACTACTCACAGATGCTTTGACTGTACCCAACTTGATCAAGCGAGATGATAATGAGGTCACCCGTACTTGGACGGTTCAGCTGATTCAAACTAATTATGAAACAGTCGAGATTCCTAGAAAGACAATCACGAACTCATTGACAAGTACTAGTGTTTTCACGGTTACCAGTTATACCGGAACGGTGACCAGAACAGTATATGGTATAGTAGATGGCACACTAACTATCTACACTACAGCGGCTGCTGCTCCAGGAAAAGAAGAAGATAGTCAAAATAATCCTAATAATGCAAACGAAGATCCAACGATGACTTCACCAGGCACTACCAAGGAAAAGCCAAGCACCAAAAAAGCGAAATCAACTACAAAGGCTGATGAAACAAGCAGTGGTAATGAAGAGCTCACTACCTCTACAAATACTGATACCCCAACTATTTCTCAAACATCATCCTACGATGACCAAGAATCAACTACAACAAGTTCGGCTTCGTTGATAACAAGCTTGACTTCGTTAACAACAAGCTCTACTTCATCGAGTGCTATCTCAACAACGAGTTCCAGTGAAGCGCCCGAGTCTTCTAGTACTATTTTAGCAGGCACGGCACCAACTGACGCAGAACCAACTGGTCCGACCAGTAATGACTCCTGGATCATTGAAAGTGTAACAACAATGACCACGGATGGTGTTTGCTACGTTGACTACGATTATTATTATGCTACCGAGACCGAAGATGAAGAGACTATAACACTGACCTCGACCATTACTACCACCATTACTCAGGCATAGCTTTTTTATAATATTACATAGATTTTTTGTAGACCCACTCTCTACTTTGTTTATGCATGATTTTTATACCCCTATTGTTGTGTTTGCCTTTTAATATAAGAAAAAATAATATTGTTCGTATCGACTAGATTTGTAGTGTTTATTTGGCTGGAGATTTTATCCGAATTTGGTTTTGCAACCAGATTTGCTTTGTTCCACAAAATCTAACGTAGATGTAGTTACAAAATAAACAAGTGACGAGATGTTCATATCAGGGTTGAAGCCCTAAACACGTGACAAACAAATTTTCTATATTTTCTTCACCTTAATTGTACATCCGTACATCAATACAGAAAAAGTCTCACTAAGAAAATTTTTTTCGCAGTATTGATGATGCTATGCGCGCACTAACAAATGTTCGTCAGGTTGCAATCTCCCATAGTAAACACCCTCACACTCTTACTATGCGAAGAAACTATTGGGGAAAAAAATTATTGAAAATTTACTTAAGCAATTTTTCATAATAGGTTTTCTTTTGATATAATCTTTAGTTTCGAATAATCAAGTCACAATGGGTATGTTCCAACGACAGCATATACCGTTAGTTAGTTCAATATGAAATGGGATACAGAGGAAAAGAGCAGAAGATCAGGATGTATTGGAATGGATGTAGTGAAATGTTGAATGCAAAGAATAGGATCTGTGAAAAGTAAAAACTGTCAACGATGACATCAATGTCATGCTATCTACCGCTTAAAACATTCAAGCAATTAATCGTCAACAAGTACAACTACATTTGTGGGGACCAAAGTACCTAGTGCTCAACCTGAGTACTTAATCGAATTATCACAGAGAATGATATCACTATTCAAAATTTTATTTGAACAAACTATTGGTTCAAAGACAATGTATGTATACTAACCAAAATCATTTAGTTAACGTCCCAAAAACTAGAAAGACCTACTGTAAGGGTAAGGAATGTCGTAAACACACCCAACACAAAGTTACCCAATACAAGGCTGGTAAGGCTTCTTTATTCGCTCAAGGTAAGAGAAGATATGACCGTAAGCAATCCGGTTTCGGTGGTCAAACCAAGCCAGTTTTCCACAAGAAGGCTAAGACTACCAAGAAGGTTGTTTTAAGATTAGAATGTGTTGTCTGTAAGACCAAGGCTCAATTATCCTTAAAGAGATGTAAGCACTTCGAATTAGGTGGTGACAAGAAGCAAAAGGGTCAAGCTTTACAATTTTAATAGTGTTGAGTATTATGAGGTATTTAATATTATTATTATAAAATATACATTTAATTTAATGAACTTAATCATGTGAAGAAAGAGACAAAGTCCTTTGAATTTTGTGTTTTGTATTGTTGGGAGAGTTGATAGTACTTGTACTATGCTCTTGCGTCAGAAGAAGTTATATAAATCTTGTACTTTTATTTGTTATAAATCATTACGTATCATAAGATAGCCATACGTGTTTTCGAGAAAGAGCAAGAGTTATACCATGTAGATTTCTACTCTAGATGAAGATTCCGTGTATCTATAGGAAATGATTCAAATCCGGAGAATCAAAAGGAACCCCATTTCAATAATTTACTATGATTCCTTCTCTATATTTGTTACAAAAATCTCAGGATAATAACAGGTCATCCTAAAACAGTAATATTCTAGTAAAGACAATAGAGATGTGGATGTTGCCATTATTGGTACCCCATTTCATGTGTGAATGTTGTCAATTTCTGATTGTTCTTGAAAGTTCGTCAAACCAACAGAAACAAAAAACACAAAAAAATTGTCTGTCTGTCTGATTTCGCAAATTTCGATTGAGAGATTTGAAAACATTCCGACAGTTTTTATTTCAACACTTTTGTAGTGTATGGATGAAGTGTCATCATCATCATCATCATCGTCATCACCTGTCAATATGAATTTTGATCATTTAACCGAGCAGGAGAAGCAACAGCTATATCTCCAGCATCTTCAACAACAACAGCAACAACAGCAACAACAACAGCAGTATTCGCAAATCAACCAATATACACGACAACAGTTGCAACAACAACATATCTATCAGCAGCAACAACAACAACAGCAATATCCTCAAATCCATCAACAATCAAATCAGACAGGTGACTCCATTAAGTACGATGATAGTTTCATGGACGAAGATACGTCCGAGATTGTAGATCAGCCTCCATCAACAATTGAACACAACTCACCAATCAGGCAACAACCGCAAGCTCAACAACAACCAATGCAACCTCACTTTGCATTCACCACCACCGCAGCATCCCCAACATTTACAAACTCGGCAGGCGTGTTCAACGATGACTCAAACGGTAAGTTTACCTCGATTGATTCTATGCATTTCCAACCTCCTACTACCTTTACACAATTGACTAATAATAGCCAAACAAATCTTTCAGAAATTAGCCAAGGTTCATTGTCAAATTCATTGATTTCCAATGAATCGAGATCGAATATAGTACCGCAACAACATGGTAATACGCCCCCTGTCCAACATCCAGGAGTAACTCCCTTGGCCCCAGCACCCGTGATTTCAAAGCAGGATCCAAGTTCTTTATCTCTTCCTACTCAAGAGAAGGTATTCTTTAACAGACAACCAAATTTGTTATCGAAATCTTGTCAAGATAAAGCTGCATCTATAAAATTAACATTGGAGAATTATTATACAATGTCAGTCAATCATGCCATTGAAAGAAATCAAAGACGATTAGACTTAGAGCATAAGTTAATGACCGAAGAAGCTGGTGGATCACAAGAACGAAAGAACAGGCAATTACAAAATTTAGGGAAGAAAGAATCGCAATTCTTACGATTGCGTAGAACAAAATTGGCCTTGGAAGATTTTAATACTGTAAAAGTTATAGGTAAAGGTGCTTTTGGTGAAGTAAGATTGGTGCAAAAGAAGGATACAGGTAAAATATATGCCATGAAAACATTATTGAAATCAGAAATGTACAAGAAAGATCAATTAGCTCACGTCAAAGCAGAAAGAGATGTTTTGGCCGGAAGCGATTCACCATGGGTTGTTTCATTATATTATTCATTCCAGGATTCGCAATATTTATATTTAATTATGGAATTCTTACCTGGTGGTGATTTGATGACCATGTTAATCAGATGGCAAATTTTCACCGAGGATATTACAAGGTTTTATATGGCTGAATGTGTATTGGCAATAGAAGCAATTCATAAGTTAGGGTTTATTCATCGCGATATCAAACCTGATAATATCTTAATAGATATTCGAGGACATATTAAATTAAGTGATTTTGGTTTGTCAACTGGTTTTCACAAGACCCACGATTCAAATTATTACAAGAAATTATTAGAGAAAGAACCCCCTTCCCAGAACTTGCAACCAAACCAATTAACCAACGGACGTAATTCGATGCTAGTTGATCCAATTCATTTGACAATGACAAATAGACAGCAAATGCAAACCTGGAGAAAATCTCGTCGTTTAATGGCCTACTCCACCGTCGGTACCCCAGACTATATCGCTCCTGAAATCTTTATTCATCAAGGATATGGTCAAGAGTGTGACTGGTGGTCACTTGGAGCAATCATGTTTGAATGTTTAGTAGGCTGGCCACCATTCTGTAGTGAAACACCCCATGAAACATATCGAAAAATTTTGAATTGGCAAGAAACCCTCCAAATCCCAGAAGATATTCATTTGTCCCCTGAAGCAGAAGATTTGATTAGAAGGTTATTAACTTCTGCTGAACATAGATTAGGTAGATATGGTGGCGCTGACGAGATCAAGCAACATCCCTTCTTCCGTGGAGTCGATTGGGATACTATAAGAAGAGTCGATGCTCCATTCATACCGAAATTAAGGTCGATTACTGATACTCGATTTTTCCCAACTGATGAATTGGAGAATGTTCCAGAGAATCCAGCCTTGAGCAAGGCAATGGAACAAAGGGAGAATGATTTGAAGACAGGAAAGAAGAATGTCAAAGAAGACTTGCCATTTATTGGATATACTTACTCTAGGTTCGATTATTTGACAAGAAAAAATGCATTATAGGTGTTTTGTAGGATGAATTGATTGTTCGAATTGATGTATATTTTCGTTTATTATGTTTTGTTTAGCTATTATAGAAAATAACAAGGTGATACTGTTATCAATATCTTGTTGAGGGATAGTGCTCCTCAGCAGTAAACAGGGAGTAGTAGGTTGCTCGTTCCTCCGTACCAATCCCTTTTTCTCTTGTAGCGATAGTTATGACAGAAAACCTATTATGAGTTTGTACAGTTGGGACCAAAATATCATTCCTAACCGTTTGTATACTATTCTCACACTTCTGTCAGAAAGAAGAGCTAAATCAACTACAAATTATCAATGCCCTGGCAATTTATACTGAAAGCAAGAAATGAGCAGCAAGCGCCTGTACCTCTCTTGTGAGTTTTGTTCTTCAATTTGTTGTGAAGGTAACTTAACTTCTTAGCGAGCCAACGAGAAATAAATTTGCCAAGTTTAAACGGGTCAAACAATACACGTCAAAACCAGCAAATACAGGAACAATGATGTCAGAATGAAAGAAAATGGTAACAGATGAGACAGACTGCTCTATATGGATCACATATAAACGTGTATACTATTAATGAATATCTATTCTACAATGCAGAAGAAATGAACTTAAGTCTAATTATTCTTTAGCCATTCAAGGGTGTTTCTAATATATTAGATCCATGTCCTTGTTCTCAATATGTAAGTATACATGAACCACTCATGTGTTCTATTCCTTAGGCAATTTGCTTTGGTATCGCAGATATGTACCATACATGTTTAATGAGATTTCAAGACGTTTCTGTGCCACATTATCTTTTTGGATTTAATTGCATTCGTTGTTATCTTTTGGTTCAACTGTTCTTCGGGGTGCGCTTGGCACCTTGTATTCTCTGTTGTGTGGTTCGAAAAAAATGTCTGTTCTGTACCCAAATATTCTTATTCCCAACCCAAGACGGCAAAGGAATGAATAGGATACCATGCTGAAGTTTATTTCACACTTTTGTAGGTCTCTCGCTCAAACATCATTTCTGTTGATATCTCGAAATTACTCAGCAGCGATAAATAAGTTTGCTTGTTTGTAAACTCTTTGAATCATTTGCTTCTGATGCAACTTTCTCCGAACGGGTCACAATCTCTGTGCTTTCAAACAAATGAAAAAAAAATAAAAACGGTTGCAGAAAGTATCACAAACAATTTCAAACAATACATAGAAATCTTTACACTGAACAGTACCTATGTCACATTTAGCAAGAAGGAGAATATATCTAAATTCATATTCTACTGTCATTTTTCAACAACAGATACTCCGAATTAATTGATATTTACATTATATAATACAACAAGCGTGCTACTATCTAATTATTCTCTAGCCACTCAATAGTATTTCTCATGAATTCACATACTCTGTCCATGTCCTTGTTCTCAAAGTTTGTAAATTTGATTCTATCTTCACATGCCAACTGGTTAGCTATTGTCCATCTCTGTAATTCAAAATCTACCTCTTCATCTCCAATTCTGTAATTAAACCCATTGTACATCCTTTTTTTAAGACAGTTCAGCTCAGAATCATAGATATCTTTCCTGCCAAAATAATCAGGTGGATCGATTTTCCATATATTACAATGCACCGAAAAGATCGGCACTTTTTCTTCCTCTGGTTTAAATTGAGATTTGTAGAAATTTCGAAGAAGGTCCGTTTGTTCTTCGAGATTCTTTCCTCGGTTATCAGGATTGGTCCGAAGTGCTTCGTATTCAGTTTTATATAATTGATAATCAATATCTGGATCATGCTGGCCCATTGCCGAACTTTTCCATTCACCATTATTTAATTCCATCCGAAATGTGGTGATTGCTGTTCGCACTTGATAATATTTTGCATTGGTGACAATTGCCGCTGCTGGGAATGTATCTTTATCTCCTTCGCCCCTGGCTCCCAAGCTAAATAATGTATAATAACCATCCGGTCCTAAGATATTATAATACAACGCAAGTAACAAAGTCTTTGCATGCGTTTCCTTGTTAATCAACAATTGGCCAGATTCAGTTGAGTAATCGGATACTGTACCTTTCAAATCATGAAATGTGGCGTCCTTAGCTTGTCCAGGGGTTAAGTCAATTGGATCTATCAATGGCATCGACTCAAACCTGACTTGCTTTGTGGTTTCTACTTGTATTTGAGCAATATCGTAGTACAAGGGAGAAATTGAACGTTTCCAATAATCGGGCCACAATACCATATCATGGTCCGTATATACTTGGGAATCAAAGTATTTGTCAATGTTGGTGACGGGGAAGTTGTCGGAATCAAGTAAGAACACGTGTTGAAACGAGTTGGCCAATAATGCGAGTCCCTTGTATTGATAGGTGCGGAAGTCCCATTTGGATTCATCCAACCCAAAATAATCAGGTAGAACGACACATTTTGCATTGTAGTTTGCTAAATCTATCTCACAGAATTTTTCATCGTAATCCGATCTTTTGGGGAGAATAATTTCAATAGGCAAATTTGAATCAAGCTTTCGTAGCTGGACGACGGATAACATTGACAACCAAGAGTAGAAACCTCCTCCAATCATAACGATTCCTTTAGTGCCCTTTTTATAAGCGGAGTTATAAAGGAATTGAGGAAGATTATTAACAACACTGCTGTGTTTTTCTTGCATTTCCTTTAAATGATCTTCGGATATTTTACATCTTTTCAATAATGACCTCCGAGCTTTTCCAAAATTTCGACTCATACCTGGTTTTAATTCCACATAATTTGTACCTTCAAGCTGGTTCTTTTCATATATTTCAAACACAGACCTCCAGAATTCGTGGGCTTGGGCTGGGTCAAATGATTTATCCTCTACAACGGATGCTGTTGTAAGATTATTGACATAAGCGGAAATATGTTGTAGATGGGAATGTGACTCATTGGATATTGAGAAAATTCTGTCATGAAAAAGGACCAATGTGACTATTGATATGAGTATTAGTAGTTGAATCTTTAACCTTCGACTCTTCATGTTGATGGTTATGAATTAATGATAGAAATATAATACTATTTCGAATATAGAAAAAATGTATTGGACTTAGGAAATATGAGAGGGAAGTTATTCTGTTGTAGGATTGTGTGTGCCCGGAACATACATATATATAAAGTAGATTGTATTGAGCCGTTATGTAAGGCATACGACACTTCAGGAAAATTGCTATGAGGGATGAAAGTCGTTTGACCGATTGCAAAAAAATAAAAGTGTAAAAATATCACAAATTCAACATACATAAAAAATAATTATTTATTTTTTAACCCAAATTCATTTTTTCGTTTTATTCTATTTTTGGGAATGTGGGAATTATGCACCGCGTGGTTTATTGTTATTTGGTGTACATTCACGTAAGATTTGATTAGTTATAAAGAATTCTCTTTACTTCATGTTTTCAATTATGAATATCCATGTACTTGCGTCGTCCTAGTATTATGACTTGTAGGGTAAATTGTTGTCCCCTTGTACTATAAAACTTCTGACCAAGGTTTTTCTCCCTGTGTTAGTTCTCAGTTGGAAGAGTCTCTAAGCCATTATGAACTTTCTCCTCAATGTTTCAATAACACGGAAAATGCCGCTTATGACTTTAATTTTGAAGAGTGGAGAGGAGAAGAAAGTCTGATTATTGTTAGCTAGCTTATTTAATTCTATTGCTTAGATATAAATTATTATATTGGAAAACGTTGGATAACGGTCTCTCTCCAGCTATCTTCTTGTATACTTATTAAAAGAATCCTTGTTCTCAGATCTCCTAATAATTTCTTAATAACGTAATGTTAAAGAATAGAATAATAATTGATTGATTAGAAAAGAAAACAATATAACATATACATTTCTAAAATGTGGGAGTTCAAAACCTTTTAGAGATTTCCCAAAAATCTAAGATAATTACATGTAAACCATATTGTATGAGATAACTATAACTTAAACATTTGTAAAGCTAAATTGAATAAAGGTTTGTAGATAGTTGTTGTTAAAGTATTAATAAATAAAAATCATAAAGTTCAAAACCTAAATAGAACAGCTCTATAACCAGAACGAAAGATGCAAGTCAGCTTTGTTGAGTATTCAGACATGATTGAAGAAAGAAAGGCTTATCTAAGACATATTGTTTGTCTTGCATGTAGATTGTCAAAAGACTATTGTCACACGTCCACAAGGGATATATTATGCATGCTACAATATCTATTTCCTCTCCCATGTCAGAATCATATTTGAGATTTTATTGTTAGCTCGGAATTCAAAGAAGTTATCCGAAACAAGCATTAGATGCGTTTCGCGGAACATCTGCCAGTAATACTCGAGGGATTACACATCAAAACCTAAACTAATCAATAATTATTAGTGAATACAAATGGGGCATTTGCGAAATATAAATCAGATACTACCATGTAGGATTAAGGACAAACCGCCATATCGCTACTATATATGGGTCTCTGTTCCAATTCCGTTCTTATGGGATTAAATCTTGTAGTATAAATTTAAACGTTGTAATACTGAAAAAAGGGGCTCCTAAGAAAAAGGAAATTCGATGCGTTGCGGACAGGGTCTTTCAGATCCAAGAAAAAAAACACTGATTTTTTCCTACCATGGAACTCAACGACCTACAAATTCACGATGCAGATAAGGTCAATGGAGAGGGATTGCTGAATGAGAAAGTTCGGGAACAGAAGACCTGCCGTAGAGATTCGCCGAAATGGTTCACGAGCAACTCAACTGAAATTCAACGTAAGAAAAGCATTTTGGTCGATCTTATTGAATGTTCTAATTCTTCAAGGTTTGAGAAAATTATTACTTCCCATGTTTGATTGGATCTATTTAGTGATTATTTTTTGTTCAAGAGTGACTCAGGGTTTCCGATGAAGCTCCTGTTACGTCCCATGCTAAAGGAGCAAAATACTCTCCAGATATATCATTTCACAATCTCAAAAGAATCATTGCAATTGAATCTTCATTGTTGTTTACCAACAACAAAGTAAAAAATAATCTTTAGATCGAAAATATTGGTCTTTTTCTTTTAATGTGTAATTTCAAAAATTGAAATTTACAAGAAGTGAAATTCAGGAACAATAAAAATACGCCAAGAGAAACAATTAATCTTTGTTCGGTGTACAATCCTAATAAGACTTCAAGAAACTTATTGTGATTAAAATGAGAAGACAGAGAATTGATCTGCGCAACTTGACCGTGGATCTGAGATTGTAAGCAGGGCTCATATGCAGAAACCACAAAAACTAAGAATGGGAACGCGGAACCAGTCACATCCGCCGCAGTAATTAGTGTGAAGATATGAATCAGACATGGATTTTGTAAATATATATACTGAGAAAAGAGGCGGACATCACATCGCCATAATTGGCGTGGCAGGCACATGCATACATTTACATACGTAAGAATTAACTACTATTCCAATAACTTGAATGATTACAATAAGTACCATTGAAAAGGCACTTCTTTATACTTGTTGGAATTTAGGAATGTTGCATTTAAGAAAAAGGTAAACTATTGTGAACTGGTCAGAAGTTAGACGAATATAGAAGGAGGTGGATTGGACCTAAAACTAAATCATCTGTGCATTCATTGATTTGATTTAACGAAGTGAATGAACATTGAACCAATATTTTACTTATTACATAATATAAGATATGATTCATAGTATTTTCTATTTCAAGATTGCATTACGCATGGCGTAATTATAATTGTCAATTTATTAATCGGCGTGCTTCTTGACGGTTCGTCTATACATTCTAAATGTTTCCACGCATGTTAAAGCTTCATAAATACAATCCGCTCAACGACGGCTACTAAGTAGTCTTCCAGTTCTATTTCAACAAGCGGTACTTCTATTACTTTGAAAATGTAAAGCACATCTTGGACTCGTGGTTTTCTGATGCAGGCCCTCCAGAAGCTTCCTTGCCTAATTAGCAAGCTCTAGTTAAATGGAGGTCGAAATGTATCTTAACCTGACAAAGAGTTCGTTGCATGTTGTTCTACGTTGTAACAATATGTAAACCAATTCTATGATCGCTAACAAATAATCTCTGAGCTCCTGATCAATGCCGACAAGGAGAAGGGAATTTGGAGATTTCAGTGAAAATGGGTTTGAGTCGAGTGGATTCTATAGTGAGTATTATCTAGTCTAGAGTTGAGCGATCATGAGAACTGGTACGTCTCCACACTTCGATCAGTGAGGTCGAACTGATTTTCTAGTATGAAATCTGGTATTCTTCGAAGATGGCAATATTCTTCATCTCATATTGATCAAAACAGAAGCTACCTGCCAACAATTCTTCACATTTTCTTGGCCTTAGAAGCATCTGAACATACGGATATCTCAAAATATTATTCATGTTTCAACTCACAGGTATCGGTAACATATACTCTTACCTGCTAGATACAGACAATACCGGGACTATATACTAATGCTTGGGTCTATTTCGGTATTCGGAGAAAGACTTGAGGTAGAAGTGGAAGAAAATCAGCTCCGCTACACGAAAAAATCGATACGTCATGCTGCAGCTACTTGGAGATCAGTTTAATTGCAAATGGAGAAAACGCAGAGGCTGTCAACAACCTACAGAAATGTACAGCAACGAATATTTTTAAGCGTTTGAAATTTTTGCGACCAAATAATATTTCAGCAAATCATTTTGCCCCAACTCAAGCCTTACCAGAGTTTGGTACCATCCTTACTATCAAGGCTCCTCAATTCAATTGCTTTACGCTAATGGTTCAGTAGGTCGATTCAACTGCTTATTCATCCGTACAATCAAAAGTCCCACCCTTAGCAGTCAGTAAACATTATCATTTAGGCCATGTGCATACAAACACAAGTTTCTTTTGCATTGTGTAACAAGTACACTTGTTGTTAAACCGAGAATAGACCATCTCATTGACAAATCTTTTGGTGGGTCGTTGAGAAAACCTAGCCTACTGTATAAAGAGGAGAATGGATGGTGAATGCAGATAAAAAATTACGAATTAGAACATTTACTATTTATTTATGGTTCTGAGGTAGAGTTGGCATTGAAGGAATACGATGGGTCTCTTCACCTTAGCCTACTTGAAGGTTTATCCATTGAATGAAGTTACCAAATAAACAATACAAAAACAATTTCTACGTCTTAGAAAACTGATCATTCATATCTGAAATTTTTTTGGTTAACAATAGCCGGGTTCTGCCCCACAATGACTCAGCCTCTATGAGCCAACAGGCAAAGGGTATTAATATGCCCTACTAATCAATGATAATTCGAAAGCTATGATTTTACAGATATATTATATCATTCGACCATGTACGAAAAAGAGCCTCTTCCAACTTATGAAAATGTTATAGAACAAAACATAACGACAACAGATTTGGGATCATCACCATTGTATTTTTCTGAATATGAACGAAATGGATGGACGATTATTATGAAGAACGGATTCCTTGGAGGGAAGTACACAATATTTACTTCACAAGATGCGTCAGATAAATGGAATTCCTTCAAAAAGAATAACGCACCGGAAGTAAGAGATTTGCAAAAGCAAGGGTTTGGACTCCCTTTAATTAAGGCAACAACTCCGTTAAACCCATTCTCTGGAACATTCTTAACTTTCAGGAGATATTTACCAACTGCGGATCATCAATTCGATGTCGATCGAGATTATTATGAATTCTGCACTGTGGAGTGGAAACAGCATTTCGGTTATAAAACATATATTTTCCATTTCAAACCAGATCCCGAACAGCGAAAACTAGATTTTGACCTCATGGTGTTTTGTCATTCTATCTATCCAATTGTTGACTACAAGTACAAAGGAGTCACTCATAGATGGATAGATGAAACGTCGCGCCTCGGTTTTAAAAAACGATTCCAAGTTAAATTTGGATTTAAGCATTGCGTTCTTGGTGAGGAGCAACCATCATTAGTTGATAACTGGGATGGACTCAACCATAAGCTAATTAAGGGCAAACCCAATCCCTATCTAAAGAGTGTATTTTGGACATCATTTTCAATTTCAGCACGATTCCCAAAACCCGAGATGTATGGTAATGCACGAGGAGTGTTTGGTGAAGCAGAAGCGTTTTTCAAACGTGGTTACGCTGAACTTGCGGTTGATGATGTTTACAACGTGCCACCTCCAGATACAAGTGTTGACTATGAAAGTATCTTTTCTGTGAACCAAAACATCCTTGTCGATATATGTGTGGCTACTGTTCTTAAGAGAGTAAAAGATTTTGAAGAAGAACGAAAAAGAAATCAAGCATGCTAAATACTTTCTTTGTACTCTTCGTGTACTTTTTGTGATGATACCCAAACCATCCAATAGCTTGGAATGGTAGAACTTAAGGATTTAGATCAATGGCCAATGAGGGAATTCCATATTTGTGGGAAACCCAAACCAATCAGTCCCTTCGATCAAAAGTAGAAAATGGTTTGAAATATGTTGTTAAATCAGACAAGGGCTGTATAAAGATTTGCAATTCTATAAGTTGTTACTTGTTGCGACAGTCATTAAGGCTGTCGCTACGCTGCAGAAAGTCGTAAGTTATATACGGAGTAACTTGCTCAAATAGTATTGTTAACTTTGATTTACCAAAGGACTGTCATCAGCTCATTTACTTAAAGAGAATTGCTTTGAATAATTCCTTCTTTTCGTGCTCTTTCCGTTGTTTTGTTAGATGCTCCAACTTACCGGAGACATTTTTTATCTTATATCGAAAACTGTGCTAAGTTGATTATTTCTAGTTAGACTTCTTTACATTAAAACGAATGCAAATCAGTTTTTAGGATTGTTTATAAACCAAGCATCAAATTTTTAAGCTAATGTAGGCCAAGAGAGGTGCTAATATCACAAGAAGATATACCCCTTAATTATCAACCGATCAATCAGTGTTGCAGATCGAAATCGCCACTTGGTAAGGATGTTTAAGTATTGTAGTAGACTGAAGTAAATACCGCATGGATCGGTTGTAAAACCAACACAGAATAACAATAATATTACACAAAAACGTGTGACAATATTCAGAACATCATTAGCACTCAATTCGATCAATCCTGCTTAAGCTTCATTGGGCAGATACAAGTAGTTAAAATTATTATCAACACAAGCTGTATTAAATAAGAGGTTTGTATGTTTGTTTTAATAATTGTGGAACTAGTCCCGGTGTTATTGATGGTGCCGAATCTTTACTTTGCAGTCATTCTTGTACGGCTGACATTTTAGTCTAAAAAAATGTCGTTTACTGTTTATTTTTAAGCAATATTTCGGAAAGGTTGATTACTAAATTGAATTGAATAGCAAATCCGACATGACATCATTTCTTTCCTTGATGAGTTGTTAATCACAGTTGAAGCACTCCCAATTGGTTGCAAAGCCAACCTTATCATACTCGAAATTATTGCAAACATGGGAGCACTGTTGTACGTATTGAAAGCAAGGATGTGGAATAAAAAATGTTTTCAGCCGTATGGCACTCTTTAGTTTTTTGGAGCACATTCAACTATAATTGGTAATCATTCTATTAAATGATAGATATAGAAATCAACGATTTCAACTTTTAATCTCGTACTGAAATTCCCGTATTCAATCTGCCATATTTGAGTAGATATATGAATTGTTTGAATGATATCAATCGGTAAGTAAGGGATTTCAAAATGACAAATAATTACAAATCCCGGCCGTTCCGAATTTTGATATTGTTGACGGAGAGTAATAATTCCGCAAAAAAATGTCGTGTAAAACTCTTTTAAGCCGACCTTCTTTCCCATCCTAATAGCGCTAACCTGAAAGTTCCAGTTGGAGACAACCAAGGATCGCTATATGGAACAACACAAACTGGCTGCTTCTAATACTTACTTTCATAGATTAAGCTACTTTTAGGGCAAGGCTTGTACGATTACTTAAGTGGGGAAGATGGGTGTCTTTACGGTGGGAGGAGGGGCAATAAAAGAAAATGTCGTTCTGGGGATTCTCAATAAGTTAATCCGAAGAATCCCTTTTGTTTGAATGAAAAAAAAAAATAAAACCTCTTTTAGCCTGAATTGTTCCCAAACAGACAAGTCATTCAATTGCATACCATTGTATTTAAACCATCGAAAATCTCATCAAAAAATCAATGATCAAAAAATTAAATGTCTGTCTGTTGACTTTCATACAAACCTGTTCAAGTCAGACATTTCTACAAATTTAAATTTGTCATTTGTTGCTAAACTTTTGAATTAGAACAAACCAAATAACAAGTAAACTACTTTTCTCCTTCATCAATTGTACCATCAATACTCCTAGTAGCTCATCGATAGGAATCCCGAATATCAATTGACATAAATACTCAAAAATGAAAGTTATTCCCTGTATACTACTATTCACTGCCATTTCAACAGCCATGGTTATGGATGAACACCTGCATGATGATGAACACGACAACCATCACGACAGTGAAGTGACCACCACCAGCAAAACTAATGGCACCAAATTAACCCCAACTCCTCATGTAATGCACCATGACCATGGAAAACCGATATTACAAACTAATTTATTACCTGAAGAACGACTTTATTGGGAGAAATATAATACCACTACTTATTTCAACGTTGAAACCAAGTATAGGTCGAGTTTGTATTTGCACATAATCTTTGCTATGTTTACAATCATCTTTATATATCCAATTTTGCTCGTGTTTAATAATTTGAACATGGGGAAGACTTATATGGTCAGTTTAATTGTTCATTCTGGCTGTATTTTATTCTCATTATTTAATTATTCAATTTTTATCAATTCAATTCCCAATTTATATCCTGGAAATGCATACAATAAAATGATGGTTATCTTGTTTGTGCTGACCATCTTACAGGTCTTATTTGCCTTTATTAAGAGCATTGATCCAAACACTAATAAGTACTTCAGTTTAACCGAAGGGGAGGATGAGATGAGAAGCTCATTGTCAACCGAAGATGCAACAGATCCACCATTACAAAGGGAAGTTAAGCAATTCCACCCTATCCTGACCAACAAGTACGCCAACAAGTTATTTGAAATTAGACAATATGTAGCTACTACTAAATTTCATAAAGTTGCAAAAACCGGGTTTCATTTATTAAACTGGGGACATTTCTTTTACTTCCTCATCTTGATCCCTACAGGGATTGCTACCTTTTGTTTATATGGGAAGGGAAACGAAGTTTTCAATTTATTGGCACATTTTATTAAAGGTGGAGTATTTTTTGCATACGGTATTTTGACTTTAGCCAGATATTGTGGAGGGTTTATTAACAAAGGTTGGGCATGGAATCATAAATTTATCAATAGGGGCAATACACTAAATAGATGGTCCAAAATTCAAGGTACTGGATTATGTACAATGGAAATGCTCGAATCTTCTTTGATTTTATTTTATGGGACAACTAATATATTTTTGGAACATTTAAGTAATCCAGGTGGAAAATGGTCACCAAAGGATTTGCAACATGCTTCAATTGCATTTATATTTATTGGATGCGGATTATGTGGGGTAGTTTGTGAATCAAAATTGAATGATTGGAGATATCACCAAGCCAAACAAAACCTTCTCAAATCTACAGAATCCACAGATACCAACAGTGACGTCATTAAAGCAAGCCCGGGGTTCAGCCCCAACCCCTTCCCGGTGATTACCATCTTTTGGACAGGTATTCTTATGTCTGCACACGAGCAGGCAAGTCAGTTATCAACCGATATCCACAAACAATGGGGACAGTTGTTTGTTCTTGCATGTGCATTCAGATTATTGACGTATTTCCTCATGTTGCTCCAACCTGCTTCCTGCCAAGATTTGAGTAAACCTACCAGACCAATCACAGAATTAATTGTTGCATTTGGATTATTATGTGGTGGGATGATATTTATGGAAAGTACAGATCCCGTGGTTTTGTCCTTTGAATATTATGGGTTGACGGCAATGTTCACTTTGAACGTTAGTTTGGGGCTTGTTACCTTGCTTATGGGCTGGGTGATGAGTGTATTCGCATTTTCTGATTGGTTGAAAGAGAAATATTCAAAGAGGGCGATTGTGTAGGAGTTTTTCGTGTTTTGGGATTGCATTCTATTTGTTTTACTATGAGCTAGATAGTGCTACTTAATTATTAATACTTAATTTAGATTTTTGCTGTCGCTACTTAATTGTTACCTTAATTGGTTTCTTGTATTGCCTTCTCACTAGAATTTGTATTCGCAAGAATTCAAAATGGAAATGTCTGAAAAACTTCACAAGTGGAGTGTAACTAGTTAGCGTAATTTTTTTTTTTTGCAGCCAGTTTACACAAGGATTGTTTCTGAAATGTTGAAAAAACGATTGCTAATGGGGTTACAAGATCCCAATCGATTTCTTCTACTATTCATATGTAGAAACGAATATTCATAGGACCAATCCAATGTCTGAAAATACAATCCTCTGATTCCGAATGTCAACTCTAAAAGAGGAAAAAGTCTTGCTTCTTGGAACAGACTGCCTGTTTACTTTCAGACCGCACAATACAAATAGCACATTCCTCGTTTATAGTCGTACTAGCGCGGGTATCGTAACCATAAACCTTATACGGTAGAATCACATGCTATGTGGAGTTCAATTGATGTAACTTTCTCTGGTAGTCGTGTAATTAAGGTTTTTCGTATCTGAGATTAAACAAGTATTCAATCTTAAGAAGTTTTTGAGAGGGGGAGAAGACTCAGAAAATAAGGGAGAAAGTAGTAAAAAATAATCATTATTTACGTAGTGCGGCTGATCAAATTTAAGATTGTTCTAAAGACAACAATCCTGAAAAGTATTGTTCGGGTTACAAAAATATTCATTTTGCAGGTTCCATTCTCGCCCGAAGAACAAAGAACATCAACCATTATGAATGACGGAACTAAGAACCACAAATATAAGAATGCAGGAGTGACATTAAGGGATGAAATAGTGGTATTTTTATCTTCGAGATCCAAAGGGAGAAAGGAGTTGCACTCCGAGAAAGAGCTAAAATTCTGTTTCTCCGAGGTAATATTTACGTTATTCTAAAATTAGCAGAAATGGGTTTACTACCACCTGAAGTAAAGAGATATGGCCAAACTATTAGGCAACTCAACACTTACTTGAGATCAATTCTTATGCGGTGGATGACATTGCTCGTGGAATATTGTATTTGCCAGTAAAGATAGTAGCGTGGTTCTCTAGATACATACTGTGTAAAAATGAAGTTTATATTTGCTCATTTCATAACCCCCTACAGCGATAGTTTCAATTTTTCAATTTGTTAACTTCATTGGGAGATCTAATAGATGTCAATCGAAGGGGGACGCATCTCTTTGTCCAAAATTTTAACCATTAAAAATAACTAACAAACCTTCATTGTCCTTAACAAAAACCCCTGAGAGAAGCATTTTTGTATTGTTGCAGAAGAATCCAAAAGTATAATGAGCGGAAGTGCTACTGCTCTTAATAAAATCAACAGAAAACGTTGTTTGTGGTATTGACAACCAAAACCAAATATAGTCCATTAGACTATTTGACACATTAATGATTCAACAGAGTTGGGAACTGGCGGATTAAGCGATCTTGCCAATTTTTTGCAACACAACGCTTATAGTAATATTTCGCAATATTCATCATCATAATAATGTGTATTTGGAACTGACTAGGGAGTGGAAATTGACCTCATTTGCAGTCTTATTTATATAATCAACCAGTCTTCTCTCTCCCCGCTAGTGGTAAGGGAATTTTCGATGTATGCCTTCCAATTTATAATAAATTATAAACGTTTAGTTCCATGAAATTATTTAGATGTTACCAACTAATGTATTGCAAATTACACAGTTGCTTTTTACATTTCTTTATCACATTCAGATTGCACACTCCTAATTCTTCCTATCCCACGCAGGGAGTGATTTAATATCTGTACATGTTTTGCATCTTACTCGCTAATCTGTTATTTTTGTAGGGAGACTTAGTTTAGGGAGGCATAGCGTTTGGGCTGAACTAGAATAATTATATAACTGCTAGAGGATTCCCATCTTAGTTTCTAACTTCTTCATCAACCAGACAAGTACAAGTGGTAAGCACCTTCTCGAACTACAGATCTAAGATCAAAGCTAAATAGGAAAGCAGAAAGACTTTTGCTGGTAAAAGAAATTCTCGTATCACTTGCAATTTTGCGGCAGAAGATTTGGGAAAACAAAGGCCCTGGTGCACGATTCACTATTGGTTATCAAAGTAACGAGCCCTTGTTTGTTTTGCTGAGAAATCAACAATTGAAACATCGCATTTACATAGGTAGTGGCATATTAGTATTAGGATTAATACCATAGCAACCACTATCACCTAAACTTTATCACGATACACACAATCCAGATCCTCATTACAGGATTCATTGAATCATCGTAATAGACAATTATTTTTTGCAATTTTTATGTTTCATTAAATTAGATTAAAAGGTTCAGATTACAAATTATTTTTATTATTTGATCACATTTTATCATTTACAGGTTTCGTATTCATAATCCTTTAACCAAAGTTAGCAATACTCGCACTACAAGTTTTACAGTTTTTGTATATTCTTTGCCAAGATTAAACAAACCTACTGTCATACCAAATTAGATACTTCCAGATACAATCATAATTCCTTTTCGTGAACGGAAAACGAAAAAAACGTTAATTCCCATTTAAATTATCTAATTATAGACTCTTACAAATCAAAATAACAACACCCAGCCCATTAATAGAAAATTTCATCAAACAGTTTAGTGCAATTTTGCGTCAGATCTAAAGTTAGTTCAGCCACATATACAACAACAGCTCTCCCCCAAGAAGAACAAATTATTTTTCAACAAATTATACAGATAATAATACCATTTTTAACTATTATTAAAAAATTAAAAATAGAAAAATAATATTTTTGAAGTAACAACTATTCAAAAAAATAATATTTTTTAATAAATTTCACAAATTTTACAATTTACTTATTTGCATGATGATTAAAAAGGTTATAAATAACTTTTCATGTTCATCACCAGTGTTCCCATTTAAGAGAAGAAGGAATTCTCTTTCACCACCACCAGAGTATATCTTTTATCCAAGAGATACCACCGATTCCTCCTCAAACAGTTCATTAGCACATAGCTCGACTACTAGCAGCCTACTTTCTTCATCCACAAGTGTTATACCGAGCAGCTCGGGCAGATCTACTACCACTTCTTCAAGCATTGACTCAAGCAGCAGTGTCACTGACTCATCCTCCTCCTCATCAATAGTGTCTTCCTCATCAAGTGAAACATCCTCATCTGCTTCATCGTCACCCACTAGTTCATCAATAACTAGTAGTTCTTCGTCCTCAGAAACAAGCAGTAGTAGTTTCAGTTCTTCAAGTGAACAACAAACCCTGTCGTCATCAACCACGCTGTCGTCTACGGAAATATCATCTTCGAGTGCTGAATCTTCGTCATTTTCATCAAGCACTCTTTCATCAACTAGCGAATCGTCTAGTAGTCTTTCGTTTTCTTCAACAACGTCCTCTTCCGAAGTGTCGTCTTCGTCAGAAATCAGTTCCAGTAGTAGTCTGATAACTTCCTCCATATCCGACTCCTCGTCCACTCCTTCTTCATCAAGTGAACCTCCGTCTTCGTCATCAGAAACATCGTCAAGTCAAGTATCCCTGTCAAGTATAATGTCTTCATCAACAGAAGACGAGACCTCCTTCGTTAGCGCAACTGAAACCAGCTTGGAGTCAAGTTCTAGTTTAGTTTCTTCAAGCCAAGTAAGTAGTTCTATTGAAAGTTCATCTTCCTCATTTGAAAGTTCAAGTCAAGTTTCAAGCTCCTCGGAGAGTTCAAGTTCCGAAATTACATCCTCGTCGCTATCATCATCCGTTGAATCGTCAAGTTCTCAACAAACGTCATCGAGTGAATCCTCTAGTTTATCACAAGTGTCCTCAAGTGAATCCAGTTCGACGCAACCTTCATCCTCATCTAGTGAACAAAGTTCATCATCAATATCAGCTAGTTCCTCAAGCGAACTGTCATCATCTTCAAGTTCAGAGTCATCATCTTCTAGTTCAGAGTCATCATCCAGTTCAGAATCGTCCTCCTCTCTGTCAGCTGAAATCGAAACGACATCCTCTGAAACATCAACTGAAACCACATCGTCTTCCTCATCTAGCTCGGAACAACCATCAGAGACATCTTCCACTGTCGAAGAAACATCAACGTCCTCTTCATCTACCACATCCAAATCGACTACCTCCTCCAAACGTACGACTAGTGCATCATCATCCACCTCATTTACATCAGTAACTTCCATTATTACCAAGCCAGACACCACAATCACGACAGTCATAACCGTCCCTACATCCGCAAACGCCGTGGATGATGGTGGGGAATCCACCGCCGAAAAAAATTCGAAATTAATTGGTGGTCTCGTTGGTTCCATCGGAGGAACAATCGTCATCGGGGTCCTTGTTGTGCTTTTCCTCTACTTCAAGAAACGGAAGAGGAATCAATTAAGTAATCAAAACCCTGATTTTGGTAATGGAATTGTTGTGCACGGAGACGAGGAAGAAGATGGGTCATTTGGTGATGATAAACATCCAGGATTGTATCATGATGATGATGTGAAGAATAAATCGCGTTTCAGTTGGTTGACGTCGTTGTTTGGTGGACATGGAAGTGGCTCTGATTCGAATTTACTACAGTCTGCCGGAGGTGGTGTGGCAGGTGTTGGTGCTGCTAGTGCAGTTGCAGCAGGATCGAATAATTCCAGAAATGATTTGGAGAACAATTATGGCAGTACAACCCAAGTTGGTAGGCAATTTGATAATAATGATGATTCTGCTGAGGACGATTTTGTGTATCGTGGTGTATCGAATGCTAATAATCTAGATTCCGTGTTCCGAAGTAGTGGGGGTACTACAGCTGGGCGGAACTCGGCACATATAAGTACGAGATCTTCCTCATTAGGTGGTGGTGGCGGTGGAGGAATTGGGCATACTCGAATGAACTCGTTTGGACATCCATTAGCGGCGCCGCAAGATTTCAGTTTCCAAGAGGACAGTCGTCCACCAGAAAGTAATGCTGGTCAACATCCGATTAATCGTAACCTCCACGCATCGCACCTACAGCCAGAAACCCAGTCAAGCTCAAGGTATAATAGTCATACTGAAGAAGATACAGATTCAGACCTTGACTTTGATGATGGCGATTTAGTATTGCCAGGTGAGCAAGTTCCACATCCTAGACATAACATATTTGCTGACCAGGAGTATGGCTCGAACAATAATTCAATATCGCGATTCCAAGAAGATATTACTTGAGTTTAGAGTTGTATCTACTTGTTATTATTTCATGGTAGGTTTGTTTTAGTACGGTAGCGTTGATTTTTTGTTTTCTTAATCGGTTTCGTCGGTATATTTAAGTGTGTTTATATAGTTTGAAGGTAATAGTTTGATAATTTATTGTAATAATTAGTCATCCCTGTCCTACTTGCAAGTGGTACTATTACCATAATTTCGATTGATATCACTTGTTTCTGTAACAGATATGTGTAACAAGTTACATCATCCTGGTGATGTTTGTGCTATTGTTGCATGCAACAAATGTATCAAAAATGTAATTAATGACATCCAATAAGGCTCAACATTGCCAATAAAAGCAAAGTATACATTGAATGCTCGCAACTTGTTCGAAAGATTTCACTGCGGCGATCGTTTATGCAAAGTTTGATAAATGAGTGATTCAATAGTGCGATAAGATGAGATTCAAATACGAGGTGTGCAATAAGAAAGAAACCTAGCATTAAATTTCTCTAAAAAACACGGTCACTGGTACATCCGTTCAGATTGCATGTATTCAATGGGTGTACCAAACTCATGCGGAATATTACTCCACCAGAGAACCCTATTTACGAGTACCTAGAGAAGTTTCACATATTGAATGACTTTGGTTTGATGTAGATTACCACTCCAGAGTGCAAGCACGAACCTATTAATAATGGATTTGCACTTATTCGCAACTTACATGATAGCGATATAACCTAGAGGAACGGTCAATGTGGGCTAAATGGTAATGCTTTCAGGATGTTTGCTAATCGAAAGAAAACTAAGTAGTTTGAGTTTTTGGGTGGGTTTGGCTAAGCCTATTTTTTGGTAGGTTCAATCCCCCCTCCCCTCCCCTCTGGCTAGAACATGAAAGAAGGTCAGTACTTCAAGTAAAATGAAGGAGAAGGAGAAGGCGCAACTAATTATTTTATAGACAGCTTGATTTGTTTATGTGTATAAATTGAGCAATATCTTAAGAATGATCTGATTGTTCAGGGATATATTGATAACAACGGTCATCTTTCACTACAGGAAGAATGAATGAATCGGTAGCAGAACAAGATGTGACGTTGCAACGTTCGCGTCAAGAAGGTTGCTCTAAGGACTGTCCAAAAACGACAATTGAATCCTTACCTGACGTAGTGATTAAAAAGATATTCATTTATGCCGATGCTCACAATAATTTACCTTTAGTCGATGAAAGAATCAACGAAATTTTGAAATTTAATCCTTGTCCTCCCAATAACTTCAAAGAAGGAGAACTTTGGAAAAATTTTTCTTTAGCAAAATTGGTAATATGGCGTCATTACATCTATGACTTGAATGAAGGTATAAATTTTGCGGTTTGCGATAGAAAGTGGAAATACTTCTCGACCAAATGTTCGAGTTATTCAGAGACAAGTTCGGTAGATACTACTTTAAGTACGGTCTTCTTGGCACTAACCGACACTCTTAGGAAAACTCGTGAAATGTACGAATATTTCCGGAGAAGCCGTTACGCAATAATCGATAGTTTTGTTTACAGCAGATTGGCCACGTCCAAGGTAATAAGGTATCTAATGGCTGATTCATGGGGTAAAGAATTTCATCTTCAACTGAGCTACCCTAGTAATGCCTTCTTAGATGATGAAGTTCCGATCGATCTTCCAATAAAAACTGAGGAAGAAATCTTACTTATAAGACGGAAAAGAGCTGCATCGATTAAATACTGGTTTTATAAACTAGAATCCCTATATTCCACTTTTTCAAGAGAAATTATGGCCGGCAAACTAATTCGGAAAGATCTTACCGCCTACCTCCCTTCCATAGAATCACCAGATAGCTTTGATATTGAGTCTCTCGGAGTGGCAGGTGAAAACTCATCATTTCCTGGATATACCAATGAGGTTTTCGAGGATTTGACAATTCCTGAGACAGAATTGTTAGCCTATGAATTTGCCGGACGGAAGCAAGAATACATTCCCCCTGTGAAAGACAACGTAACATGGACAATTCCAGCGGTGTTGCTTATGCGTGACATAGACTACGCCTTTGAACTAATACCTAAACACAAAGTCCGAGATCTTGATCCAATGATAACAGAACTAACTAGACATTTCCATCCCAAGCTGTCTAAAGTTTGTTTACCTTTGAAGCTGTTCAGTTACTACATACGCTCGCTCCTTCAGAACACAGTTTCGGGCGGGATTTGTCAACAGTCAGTAGCTGAATGTTTTAAACTATATGATAGTTACTCCCGAGGTGACGAATCTTGTAATAAATCCAGTTTGAACCGTGATATGTTGGATGATGTTTTGGATGGAATCGTTTATTTGGTGTATTTTAGCAACAACGGGAATTGTTATAGGCACAATAGTTCTCCTTGGAACTTTATTGGGTTTGAAGACTTTAGCTGGCTTGACCCGATTTTACACCTTGATATGATTCAATTCTGGAAAATGGCGTTTGCATTGAATAATATCGATCTTATTTATGACTTACGTGACAGAGGTGTTATTAAACAGTATGAAGAAGCCGTTATTAAACAGTATGAAGAAGCCGTTTCTACGTTGGTTGCTCCGGATTACTTTTAATATGAATAAGGCTGTATAGTTTTTCTAATTCTACATTATAAAGATAGAGTTTACGTACCATTGAGTGGAGTATTTTTGTTAAACAATTATTTCGTATTTGTAGAATGAATAATTAATTTAACTTTGGGTGGGCGGATACTTTGAAATGTTTCAAATTAATGAGAAAGCTTGAGCATGTTGCATTTGATTAAACAGGTTCTTTATCCTACTTCCATCCAGTTTTGCCAGAATACGTGCAACCTCTAGGAAAGAATAACGTCGGGGCAAACTCGAAAGAGTTGATTAAGTTGACACTTATAAATTTATCTTCGAACATGATACCGCCTTCGATAGGGTCAATCCAAGGTCTCTGTTAACCCTTCCAAGTCAACCAAGAGGTGACGATAGTGGATTTGATATGCGTGCATCAACCGATTCTACTGATTTGGCTAAACAATAAACGTCACACTAAAAACTAAAAATCAAAAAGTCATGTGACTGTATTTAAATGGCCATAGTTAAGAAAACAAGCTTGAGGGTTCGATTTAGATAGCTATTGATTATCGAAAACTATTACATACAAAAGCCATTCCAGTAATATACATAACATATACTGATTAACACCTATGGCACGACTATTATCACTACGATGGCCAATTTTATTAGCTATTTTGTCATCTGTGTTGGCAATTTCAAATTATAGTGCTCCGCAAAGTGCCAACACGTCTACAATATCCATATCCTCACCATCAAACTTACTTCCAACCAACCATTCAACAACAACTTTGACTACCATAATCACATCTATCATTACAATAGATATAATAAATAATACTTCTTCCACAATAGGATCTCCCATTACAACGCTACCGGCATTGTCATCGTCCATATTTGTTACATCAACCGAGTCGACAAAGAGAAAATGGGGAAGGAAAAGGAAGGAGACAAGCCTATCAACTTCAGTCACTTCCAATTTGGTAACTACGACTGCGGCAGGGGTTACTCAAGATATATCACCATTGAATACAACTACCATGATACCCTTATTCGATTTGCGCATAAATCAAACCGTCCCAACCGCATTGGAAAATACTGGCAATAACACTAATAAAACTATAGAATCATTAATACCAGACACAAACCAATTATTACAGGAACATACAGCCCAAGATACAGCTGCCAATAATACCGAAATAATCATCGACGATTGCCATTTTATGTCGTTTGAAGAATGGAAAAAGCATAAAATCGAATCCACTAACAAAAATAGCACCTCCGAGGCTTCCTCGTCATCACAATCTTCAAAATTGATCTCGTCACGCTCTTCAAGTGTTTCAATAGAAACCTCCCAAGTCAAAAAGTCGCAATCAACAAATTCAATTGCAAACCAAACTAGCACCACCCAAAATTCCACCCAACCCATTGCACCACTTGAAGGTAAACTATACAAAGATAAATTCAATTATGCATCTGCTGATTGTGCAGCCACAATAGTCAAAACTAATGCCAATGCCAAAGGTGCTTCGGCAATCCTTAAAGAGAATAAGGACACCTATCTCCTAAACCAATGTTCCATTCCTGAGAAATATGTTGTGATTGAACTATGTCAGGATATTTTGGTTCAACAAGTTTGTATTGCAAACTACGAATTTTTTTCAAGTATGTTCAAAGACATAAGAGTCAGTGTTAGTGATAGGTTCCCAAGTATAAATTGGGCGATATTGGGGGAATTCCAAGCGGAGAATCGAAGAGATGTACAATGTTTTAAGGTTGAAAATCCCATGATTTGGGCACGATATTTAAAGATTGAGATTTTGAGCCATTATGGAAATGAATTCTATTGTCCAATCTCGGTTGTTAGAGCGCATGGTAAAACGATGATGGATGAGTTCAAAGAAGATGAAGAGATGAGGCATAAAGTAGACGAAAAGGAAGAGAAAAAGGAGATAGAAGAGGTAAAGCTTGTGGAGAGGGAGAATGATTATTATAATCAGCTTGATTTTTTGTATTTCAATAATTCCGATTTTAAAGTTTTCATGCCGCATTTGGATCTTAATGCATTTTTGAAGGATATAAACGGCACCAATCATACTGGTGATTTCTGTATTAAGAATGAAACGTCGACTAGCACAACTAAAGCCGTGCAGACTGTATCTACGCAAGAATCAGTGTATAAAAATATAATGAAGCGATTGTCATTATTAGAATCAAATGCAACATTATCACTCTTATACATTGAAGAACAGCTGAAATTACTTTCAACAGCATTCACCAACTTGGAAAAGAAGCAAAAGCAAAATTTCAATAATTTGGTCAACTCCATAAATGACACATTAATAAATCAATTAATTTCTTTCAGGGATGGTTATACGACCTTACACGATCAATATAAGCAATTGTATCAGATTCAAGAATCATCACATCGGGAGTTATTGGCCGATACGAATAAGAAGTTGACTACGTTGACTAGTGAATTGGTCTTTCAGAAACGAGTGGTTATGTTCAATAGTATAATTATTATTTGTTTGTTGGTGTATGTGGTTCTAACGCGAGATGTTGAACTTCAACAGCTGGATCAGGTTGAAGAGCTGCAACTCCAACCGGGATCGCCAAGCAGGATCGTGACAAGCACGCCATTTAGACCGTTTATGTACCGAAAACTCAAACATAAACTTTCTTAGAATGTGCCAATTCAAAGTAAGCGATACTAATCTTTTCAGTTCTTGTATTTTAGCTCTTTTATAAATTTGTCGTTTTTCTAAAATTTTCATTGGCAAGACATATATACAAGCTAACCTACATTATTTACATTTAAGGTTCATTTAATTTGGTCTTTTTCACACCGTAACCATAGCTCTAAAAGTTAAAATCGTTGTTGTTACCTCTAGAGTATCCTCCAGATCTATCTCTGTCTCTTCTTTCATATCCACCATCTCTTCTTTGATATCCACCATCTCTACTTTGATATCCACCATCACGTCTTCCACCATCGTCACCACGTCTGGAATATCCTCTGTCATATCCAGAAACCCCTCTAGAGTTATTTCTATCATAATAAGATCCAAAATTAAAACGTCTCAGATTACGACGGCCTGATGCACCTCCACGTCCGCTGACTCTACCCAAATATTCGGTTTGACATTCTGGAGTTGCATTTGAAAAACTTGTTTCTACACCTCTTGGAAGTTCAAGAATAGTATTATCTTGTCTGTATAATTTTCTATTGAATTCACCTAATTCTCGTAAAAGATCAGTTGCATCTAATTTATAAATCGCCATTAATTGAGAAATGTAGACTGCGTAAGTTTTGACGAATTCGTCAATATCATAAGGCTTGTTTTTAATTTCTTCCAAGACAGGATATTGAGGTAAATCAGATGACATTACTTCTTCATTGAATTCAAGAGAGTAATCGGTTTGGAGTCTGCGGAGATATGGTCTTTCAGGTGGACTCATAAAGATGACAGCAGTACCTTTAGCACCTGCACGACCGGTTCTACCTACTTTATGAACATAATCGGCAGTATCAGTGGATGGACCAGCTTGAATAACGTGAGTGACATTCTTGACATCAATACCTCTAGCAGCAACATCAGTGGCAATCAAAAGAGTTTGCTTACTTACACGGAAGCGCTTAAGGGCATGTTCTCTTTGTGGGACGGATTTGTCACCATGTATGGAATTGATAACATAATGTGGACGGGCATTTTTGTCGGGGGCATCATGAATATCTATGAGTGCTGGAGAACAAACAATATCTTCCATGGCATTGTGGAACCATTGGACTGATTTCTTGGTTGGGAGGAAAACAATTCCTTTAAATCCTGGAACCTTTAATTCTTCAACAAGATAAGAAAAGATGGTTCTATATTTGTCGACAGTATCATGACATTTAACTAAGACTTGATGAATATTTTCATGAACATCAGCTTCAGATTCGGAAACGGTGTTGATATAATCATATCTTGGGTTAATATGCTTTTTAGCAAAACGATCAATTGAATCATCAATAGTAGCACTGAATAAAATTGATTTTAATGGTGGGGCAGTAGCATCACGAGTTTTGTGTAAGGAACGATCAATAGAATCTAAAGTTGGTTCAAATCCAATATCTAAAAGTCTATCAGCTTCGTCATAAACACGGAAAGCTAATTTTTCAAAAAGAGGAGCAATACTTCTCAATTGTAAATCAGCTTCTAAACGACCTGGGGTTGCAATAACAATATCAGGAGGATTACGTGGATCAATTCTATTTTTCATACCACCACAAATCAAATTAATTTTTACTCTAGCATGACCTTCAAGTCCACGAATCATCTTGAAATATTCTTCATAAATTTGCATAGCTAAATCACGAGTTGGGGCAATAACTAATGATTTGACACCATCATGGTCAGCTTTAAGGACTTCTTGTAAAGTAGGAACGATGAAGGCTAAAGTTTTACCGGTACCAGTTTTGGCACGACAAACCATCCCCCTTTCTGTTGTTAATAAAGGAACCAAGGCTTCTGTTTGAATTGGAGTAAATTGGGTAAAATTGTTCTTGGTTAATGATTCAAGGATCAGCTTTTTGACTAAACCAGTTCCGTTCAAATCATCTGGAGTTTCAGGTTTTAAATTTGAACACTTAACCAACATATTTTCTTTTTCTTGGTGTTGTTGTTTTTCTTTGGTTGTTATTATTTCGTCTAAAGTGTTAAGAACATTATTGACATCACTATCCTTAGTAGTGGACTGAGCATAACGCATGTTAGCATGGAAACCACGGGTGCTAAGAAGCATGGTACTAGTAGTAGTAGCACCAGCTTTTGAAACAAGAGGGGTGGTAGTGGAACTGGCAACTTTAGTAGCACATTTCACAGTGGTCTTTAGTAAGACCAATCTTCTAAGAGCCAACATCCTTTACTGTTTAAATGTTGATGGTGGTGCTATAACAAAAAGTTTAAGAATAATAAAAAAAAAAAATTGATTAAGAGAAAATTAATTTTTCATTTAATAAACGAAAAAGACAAAAAATGCAAAAAAGCGATGGAATTCTTTCTTTCTGTCTGTCTGTCTGTTTTGTCTGCCTGTCTGTTTTTTTTTTGGCTCAAATTTTTTTTTGAATTTTGAATTTTTTTTTTTTGGATTTCAATTCCAATTTTTTATTTATTTTTTGTAATAAAGTAAAGCAATGTTACTATTAATCAAACTTACAGCGATAAAGATAATCGTGAAACTATCATTTTGAAAACCCCCTTTTTAATGTTCGATTGTTCGTTTGCAACATTTAATTAGTTACCTGAGTGATGAATAAATAAAGCCAGTGATTTGATTTGATACAGGTTTAGCCTAAAGTCTTTGACATTTTTAGTAGTTTGTTCATTGAAGGGTTTAACAGATAAAGCTTGTTGCAGCACATTCCTATTGTTCGTTAAGAAGTATTACATACCCTCATAATATGGCACTTCAGCCATACAAAGATTATCACCAACAAAACAAGTAATCATTTTTTATTTATTTATATAGCTATAGTAATCTATCGGCATATGTTATGTAATTGATTTCCTTACCTTAACTGCCCAACCCACACACTTTGTTGTTGGGTTTAGTATCAAATAAAAGCAACCACCAAACAATCAATTGCAAAATCTCAAGTTACAAATGTTTACAGTAAATTTTTTTTCGTGTAATTACCAATTCACGCTGTTGTTGGCATTTAGTTCCCTCCTTAGTTAGTAAGTTGGTTGGTTACTTGCTCACAATCACTTACTTACATTCCACAATAAACTAATTTTACTCCATATTAATTACAACTAAAGCAAGAGACCATCAACAGTTGGTTAAGAATATAACAACACATCTCATATAACTAAAACGATATATAAAAGAAGACAAATACAATAAAATGAATAATGGTAGTAGTAGTAATAGTACGGGATTCTTTTCTAAAATCAAAGAGAACTATAGTAGTAAATTCTCCAATTTATCATTAAATCCCATCAATAATTCTTATGTTGATAAAGATGGAACTACGGAAGATTCAACACTACTCACAAATGCATTCGTCAAATACTTTGATTCTAAAGGTTTACCTTATCCTGATTGGTTACAAGTGAAGAATATACCTACTCATAAAGTCCATCAACAACTGCAATACACCAGTTCCAACCATAATAATCAATCTGATCAATTCCAGCCTGTACGTCATAACAATATGTATAATAATAGTTACAACACTCGTCAACAACAACAACACCACCACCACAGCCATCATCACCACAACAACAACAACCAGGCGCAACCACAACAACACCAGATCGGCAATGAACACAATGCTCCTCCGATTTATCGTTCTCAAAGTAAATTACAAGACATGTACAATCAATCAAGACAAAAATCATCACCTAATATTCATTCATCTCCTACCCAAACTGCTCAACCACAACCAGTAAGAAGTAACAGTCATGCTTCTGTTACAGGTAGTAGATTACGTGAAAGAATGATGAGAAACTCACCTTCTCAACTGCCACCAATACAACCACAGCCGGTTCCTTCTACATCATCACATCAAAACCATTCATCAACAAGACCTTCCTGGGGAAGACATTAGCATTTTTACTTGAATATTTAAATATACCTTTGTATATACTGTCATGATCATATCTTTATTGATTTAACATTCTTTTAATGATTTAATAATTTATAATTCTTTTCCCAATAGTTTCTTCCTTTAATAAACCAATCAGGTAACTTATTATCACTCGGTATTCTTAATTTAACAACACTAATATTCTCAAATGTAATCGCATTCTTATTCAAGCTTTTATAATACTTGTAATCAAATTGCCGCCTAATTTCATCACCACCATTATTCACATTAACTCCACCACTATTCCCTCCAACCATACAATTGTCCTTTGAATCTCTTCTCCTTAACCACGTTACACCTGCGTCATATGAAGACCTCCCTGGATGTTGCATAGGCGAAAGATTTTGACGCCTAAACTTCGTCCCACTACTCCCCACACTCCCTCCACCTACATTCGGTCCCACACCACTAGTACTACTACTACCACCACCACCAAGCTTCCAATCATATGATCTACGTCTATCACTTTGTCCCCTAGCCAAACTAAAATACAGATCACTAGTCAAACTATTATTCCTACTCGATCGGTTCATATGGGGAGACGTACCCGGAGTGGTCAGCATCATCATCATCAGCATCTCCGCATCCAGTGAATCAACCAGGGACCCGGTTTTATCTCGACTACTTCTCTGTTCAACTAATTTTAATAAATTTGCAGGAATTTGGGGTGAAGCGGAAAGAATATCATCGTCCAGATCGTCCATATCACTTATATTGTTGAGTTTTTCGTCATAGTAATCGTCTTCAGGTAGGAATGATTCTTGCGACTGTTGGATGATTGTTTCGACTTTATGTAGTGGATCCACTGATTCTGAAGGGGTTGCTGTGGTAGTGGCCTGTTTCTGTTGTTGCTTTAATTGAGTGTTCAACATTTCAATCTCAAATGGAATCAATTCAATCTGAATTAATTCCAAAAACGTCTCGGCATTATAATTATTATTTATCCCACCGCCACCTCCTCCTCCACCACCTCCAGAATAAATTCTATATTCATTCAAAATCGAATTAAAATTCCATTTTTGGATCTTTCTTAATATCCCCACCAAAGTTGAGGTGGAATCAACAACCAAAGTTGAATGTTTATTCTTATTCAAAATCAACTCAAACGCCCTGGTAATGATATTCTTATCTATAACCATCCACGAATCCGTTTTATTCCCCCGAACTGCCCTCAAATTTATCACATCTAACATATTATCTTTATCATTATGAATAGCCTTCACCACTGGACTACCTACATCACCTTCCACAATCTCCCCTGTTCCAGATTTATGATGATGATGAAGATTTGCAGTAGAAGAATTATGTCTATGATGATTTGAGATCTTCATGGCTCCAAGATTATACAACTCAATCAGATTTGTTTCAAGGAAATTATGAAGTGCTCGAGGTGGTTTTTCAGCATCCAACACAATTATACTACGAAGTTTTAATGTGGTTAAGAAATTGAAATTATCGGATTCTAATTTTGAACATCGATATATCCCTGGTTCGACTAGTCCAAAGTGTTCTGGAGGAACTAGCATTTGAGTTGGAGCTGGTGGTACTTGATGGAGAATAAGCTTTAAACTGTGATAAAGGTTTAATGATGAGTGGTTTTTTCAAGGTGGGAAATTTAAGGTTGGGTGTTTGGCGCTACCATGTCACCTTTTTTGGACCAAAGAGACACAGCGTAATTACCAACATGGCAGGTGTCAAATACTAACTTATACTTTATTAGAATACTTGAATAAGGAGCATATAATGTATATTTCTTACTAATCAACAATCGTAGTTGAATGACTTGGTAAAAACCTGCCAAGTTTTCTTCTCCCTTCTATTTCGCAGGATTTTTAATTCGTATCCTGTGTCTAAAATGAACCCCAATAGACTATCTTCTTCATTTCTAATTCTGTTTACAAATAGATTATAACTTCGAAATGCAAAACAATGATTTCGCAATTAGCTTATTTTATGAGCTACGACCACCTTAGATTCTAACCGTGGGCTCAACCCATTTCATAACTAGGCACTCATAGCTTTGTTAAACCAAAAGTCGCTACCATATGATCTTTGCAGCCACCGTAGTATCACACAGCAACTTAATAAAGAATGTACGAAAAACTGGAACTTAAATTTATATCTATTTACTCTATTCTACTTTAATTGTCTCAAAAGAAGTGCCCACATTGCACACATCCCCTTCATATTCGACTCCTTTCAACATCATCGAACTAACTAACTCCAAAATTAACATAAACAACGAACTCAAAATTGCCAAACAATAGTTTGAAATACTAACCCCAATATCCAACCAACTTCCTTCAGTCCTAACCAAAAAGAAGAAATTCAAGGATAAGAAATCACTAGTGGAAATGATCAATGTACTGATTGTGAACTTTCTAATTTCTAATTGATGGTTCATGATTCCTAAACATGTAGACAAAAGCACGTATGGAATGATCAATTTAAGCATTAATAATGCACCCATTGAAAATGGATCAAAGATAGGAATAAGTCTGTATACTGAATCTAACGAAAATGTTGATATAGATGCGATATTACCCGTACCAAAGAATGCTAATTGAAGGAAAAAGAACCCAATAATAGTGATTCGAATAACTTGGAGCCAGTATCCTTTCGGTAATCTTCCGGTCTCTTTTTGTGAGGTTAGGATTTGGATCTGTGGGGTCTTTAGGCATTCTTCAATCATTAGCCATTGGAGAAGTATGAGTGAAAATCCAACATAGAACAATAATTCGAATGAAATTGTGAGGATGACAAACGTAGGTACGAATGCAAGAAATATGATTAATAATCGAAGTTGATAATCTTTTGATGGATGTAATGAATGAAGGATGGGAAGGAAGATTAAGGACACTATAAATGTTATCCAACCAAGGATTTGGGTGTGGAGTGGTAATCCGGTTCTAGCTTGTAATGAAACAACTGACACGTTAGTTGCATAGAGGATTACTGGAATTGCAAGGATTTGATAGATAATCAATTGCTTTTGTTTGGTTGTTATGTGGCCCCGACTAAAGACTTTGCTAGATCCTAATATACTTACTACCAAAGCAAGAATAGCTCCCACGTTAATTTGTGATAAACTTTCGACTTTGACAGGATCTAAGTTGGTGAAGGTGCACATAAGTATACAACTGACTAACCAAGTGAATTTAACTGTGGTTGGGATTTTCTTCTCAGTGTCATTCACCGTAAAAGGATACAACCCAATCAAGAACAAAATAATTGAAAACACAAATCTTTCAAAGAATCCATATGCAATACCTTCATACATTCCAACGAATGATATCACAATAAATAATTTAGTCAGACCTGAGACACCATGTAAGAAATGGTCAATACCATTAACCAAATAACCAGTTTCGTTGAATATACTATACCAGAAAAATAATGGGAATGCAACATACATGTAATAATTAAATGGTGAATTTTGATAAAACAAAATATAATTGAGCACAATCGCCAATCCACCAAATAATCCAAATAACGGAACTGAGAATCCTTCAGGTTCATATTTTTGCAAGCCAGATTCACTTAAAATAAACAATTTCAAAAAGATAATAAATGAATACACGATCCACCCAAAGAATCCAAATGTGACAATTGTTCTTAATAATAACCAATTATACGTTTGTAAATAATTCAACCCATCCAATGCGCGTTTCATTAATTCTTCAGTAAGTGCAATTGCTTTATGTTCAATGTCAGCTTTGACTTGTTCATCAAGATCCAGAATTGTGCTAAGGTCCTTTATCAATCCTTCGATTTCTTCGCGGTATTGTTTAATCGCTTTGTGTTCGAAGGGTTCATATGGTTTGAATTTGAATTGATGATGGTAGACTTCTTGTTCTTTCACGTGGTATTGTTCAACTATAGCCAAAGCGTTAGCATACAACGCATTAAGTTTCGTTGAATGATCAGCATCGAGATAACTTAAAGGTAATTCCCCAACCGAGTTGGCTGGGTAGTTAGCACCAATCAAGTATGCCATCAATGACGCGATATCAGCTTGGTTTACATCGTGTCTAGATAAATGATCAAAGTCCCATGTTGCAAAGTAATCATCCTCAAACCCGCTATTCTTTGGTGATTGTTTTTCGAGTTGTTCTGATCGTTCTTGGTCTGATAAATCCGCTATTAATTTGGGTTTATTCACACCTGCTCCCCAAGCGATTAATGGAGTTCTTGTATTATCAGGATGCCCATCTCCGTGAGATCCGAAATCTGACATTCCGTGATCGGCAGTAAATACAAATGCAGTCTTGTCATCGCCAAAAAATTCATTAATTCTAGGAACCAACTCCGCTAATTTCTGGTCAATATATTGGATATTATCATAATATTCTGCAGAATATGGTCTGTATGCATGTCCAGCAGTGTCTGGACCTAATAAATGCAAGAAGAATACATTTCCATCTTGAGTCAACTCCTCCTTCAAAGTATTATTCCAGGTCAGGTTCAACATCAACTCGTCAAAATGACGGAACACAAACGCATCCAATTCAATTGAACTTTGTGTAAAATCTTCAAACTCGTGTCCATACATACAAACATCTATTCTTCCAGGCACTACCCCATCACCATACGCAAACATGGGCAATATATCAGGAGAACCAAATGAATAAGTATGTTTGGATTGATTGAAAAATGAATCAAAGTCAACAGGATTTTCTTTCCAACCTTTCGTGACAGCGGATACATCTTCATAAAATCCAGCAATCATGGCAACATGACCAGGACGAGATTCCGTTGGCATTCTGGTATTTGAGATTCCCCATGTTGCGTTGTTTTCAACAAGGTCACGTAAATATGGCGCCAAGTATTGAGATTGACCTGTGGTTGGATGGGTTAAATTTGCAAAGGTCTTATCCGCACGAAGACCATCTCCAACAATGAGAAATAATCTTTTTGCGGGTGGTGTGTTGGTTGAAACATGATGATCCATACCATGGACTAAAGGCAGCACGAAATAAATGTCGAAAATTGACCATAGATAGTAGAAATGAAACAATACACCTATTACTAGGAGTAGCTGACGATTCTTATTCATGGCCGGATGGAGTGGTAGGGTACACGTAACGATAGACCTTGTATTCTAAGAACTGATAGCGTATATTATTGTTATAGGAAAAGCAACACGTTTACGGTGTTCTCTGTTTATTAACCTTCAAATTTCCACATCGTGTAGAATTTATGTCGCAAAAAATTATACCACGCGACAACAAAATGACAAACCACCAAGGTATGAAAATTTCATATGGTAGCTACGTTCCACATCTTGTTATATTTCCATTGTTTGAAGCCATGTGCCCCCAATACTACCGTATCTATCAGGGCAAACATGCGCTTTACATATCGAGGGAAGAGATTTAACATTGTGATTATACGTAATTAGTCTCTAACTATAATTTATATGCTTATTAAATAAGTTTTATATCCATGAAGAATCGTGCTGTTTCACAATACTTATCCAGTCGCAATTCTGCTTATACACACTCATAGTATTATGAAATTCTCTTAATGCATCAGTATATTCAGTATTCACATCCAAATCTCTCAGTAAACATTTCAAATAAGTTTCCACATTTTCATTACTACTATGGATGACATTGTAGTACTCGAAATCGGTTGTAGTTCTTTCTTGCTGATATTGGATCATTAGTTTCTTATACTCCAAGAATTGGGTGTGGTAAGCTTGAATTAACTTCTTGTATTTTTCCCATCCTGTCTTACTTATTGCTGGGTCTAGTACCGGGTTAGGAGGTACAGGTGGGGAAAACGAGTGGATTGCTGGAGACGCGTGCAAATCCAACACCGTTAGTCGCGGTACGGTATTATTTACTTTGGGATCCACCTTTTCAGAAGGAGTTTCAACAGCATGCCCGCGAATCGGGTTTTTATTTGCGGGAGTAGACAAAGTCTCTGCCTTTGATTTTCCGTCAACATAATCAAAATCACGTCGTTTTGTTCCTTTTGGGATTGGTGACGAATATTCTTCTTCGTTGGGTTGATGACGTTTATGCGAGTTAGGTAAGCTTTCATACAAATCTGAAAAATCAATATTTTGTAAATCCGGGTTTAATGTCTTTCTTAATCCATCCATTTCAAATTTATTTGAAGGTTTGTAACGTTTATTGGGGGTTTCCAAATGTCCTCTTTCATAAATTGTTGATGCTTGGCCGGGTAAATTGGTTGTGTTCATCGCTGGTGGTTGTCGTTTAGGTGATGCTGATCCATTCTTTCTAAATCCAGTTGTTTTAGTTGCCTTTTGTTTCGCTTTAGGCATTGGTGGTACATTTAACTCTGCATCGAATATTTCATTTAATTTATTCATTACTTCAGGATCGCCATAATAGTCATATTGTGGGCGGGCTAAAGGACTACTGGGTTCATGTTTCTTCTCATCTGTGGTAAATTCAGAAGTGTAAAAATGCACAGATTCACCATGATCACTAGATCCCTCAAATTCTCCATTTTCAGATGAACATTCATAACTGCCTTCCTCATTTACAACTTCTACCAGGCTATCGTCGTCGTCTTCAACTACTATGGGATCGTTTGAACTATGTCCATGAACATTTGAGAAATCCGATTCGTATTCGTGTGCATCATAAAAGGTTTGCTGTCTCGAGCTCTCGCGCTGTCTAGAGTTCCGTTCTCTAGTTTCGCGATATTGTCGATCCGCCGGATCTTCCGTGAATTGCCTTGCTTTTGATTCTCGTTCGACTGCCTCTCTATGAGCTTCTTCTTTCGCTTTTATATATTCTTCCTCTTTAACTCTTCGTTGTCGCTCTGCTTCCTCCTTTATTCGCCTATTTGTTTCCTCCATTCTATGAATTTTCCCCTGTTGCCTTCGTAATTCTTCCGCCTTCCTTCGTTCTCTTTCTTGCTGTAATTTTCCTGCTTCTCGTTTTCTCAATTCTTCTTCTGCCCTAATACGTTCCAACATTTCCTTTCTTAGTCTTTCAACTTGTGCAGCAGCCTCTTCGTCTGTCAGCCTCTGATAATATTGATAATACGAAAATCCACCCCCTGGTTTCCTTGCAAATCCACTACTATTACTACTACTAGTTCCCGCGCTATTCGAACTGAAATGATAGCTAGTAAATGCAGGTTCACTTCTCCCATCGCCCATATTAGTTCCAGGATTGTTCTTCAAGGCTTCATAGGCTTCATTTACTTTAATAAACATGTCGTGATGTTCCTTGTGGGGGGTCTTATCAGGATGATACTTGAGTGATAGTTTCTTGTATGCTTTCTTCACTTCATCTACTGATGCAGTGGGTGGGACACCCAACACTTGAAAATATTGGTTGGCTGACGACATTTATCGAAACGATCTCTTGATATATATATCCATTTAATGTTTAGATGTTATCTCTGTTGAAAAAGATTTTATATAGTAAGCTTATAGGAAGTTGGATATATTATTCAACTTCTAAAGGAAGCCTTTCTTCATTTACGTTTTTGTTTAAAATCATTCTGTGTTTTTCTTGGATAGATTGAATCTTTTTTCCCTTGTTCATTCTGCTTGTGGGTTTTGATCTCACGTTATTCATATGTAAACAGTACAAAGTACTACTAAATATGATTCTATGATCTGAAAAGCGAGCCTTCGTGACTTCTTCTTGCTGGTATGCAACTGAGACAGCAATGTTTTATAAATTATTTGGTAAATTTCAAATAATGTAAGCATTGGTACTCAAATTAGTAAGAATTTTAGCAAATTTCCGCAGAACTCTTTTGACTTTGTAGGGGAGGCATAAACGTACATACCGTGCAGCGAGAATCAACTTTAACAAAGAAACAAACATCGTTAGTTTTCAGAAGCTTACATACTCATACTGGGCTAGGCAATTTGTCATTATATTACTAAATTCTTATTTGGAAAATATAAACTAGAAATATGAATCGACTAAACGAATCCAGTACTAAAATCTTCCTATACATTTGTCAGGCATTTCCGTTTTTTTTGGACCCTAACATGTACTTTCGGTCTCTTAACCTGCATTATTTAGTTAACCTAGAAAGTTTTGGGTTACATGTTAGAAGGAACAAACCTTCCTGATTAGGAAGTTGCTGCTTGTTTGATTTTTCGCTAAAGCTGCAAATTTGATTTTCAACCATCAAGCGACATTTTGTGTTGCCGAAATGTCGTTTGACTGAATTGTGATATACGTGTGAACGAAAGTGGAAAGGGGAATCGGTTACAGTAACTCTTTTGTATTACTTCCTAAAAGCACAGGAGCCTACCAAATTGTCGAATTCCTGGTATTTCAACGAAATACAGGTACATTAAGTTCGTTTGGGTCTTTCTTAATATCCATTCGAGTTCACAAGTTGTGTTCATTGAAGAGCGTTTATACTTCCATCTGGAATTTCTGAGTTTTCATTTCCGAAATATGTGATATATTTAAAATAACCCCTTTCCATTGAAAGCCAAAAACTAAATATAGACCTTTATCTGGTCGATATATTGGCCAGTTTTCAATATGCACCAAAAAGGAATTTATGTTTCAGAGCACTATCTGATATAGCACTAGTACAAACTATTTTTCCATACACTACACTCTCGCCTGAATACCATTTCAAAATTTGATGAAAATCCCAGTTACGTGCAACTGATTCATTACGATAAAGATCAATACCGAAATGGTTTAGATTTTTGCACCGAGCACAAAGAGCAATGACCGTGAGGGGATTCAAAAATTCTGCGATAAAGTAAGCTTGCTACCTGCAAGAGCTTAATTATTATTCAAGAATTTCTGGTTCTTATCTTATGTCAGAAAGCGTATGTTCTGTTATTTCAAAATAAGATTGAGCTTTATCTAAGAAAGCTTAATTCAGTTTTAGCAAATTATTTTGGAAGCAAAAATTCTTGAATAATTCGAGTTTGAAGATTTTGGTTTGAATAAAGGCCCGTCTACATAGTCGGACCCTTCATTTTAACCAATAATTGAAAACCTTTTTCCGGTTGGGTCGATTATCAATGCTCGGTGAAATCTACGTTTGTTAGTGTCCGAATGTAGTGTCTCGTAGTTTGTATTTTGAACGCAAGTGATGGTGCAACAAACATAGTCCTAATACATTTGCTTATGAAATTGTCTATGAAACTTTTGCTCTCCTCTTAAAGCTGGCAAGAATTAACTTCATTATCTCTCCACTTTAGTTCCTTGCTCCCGCAAGATTATAAATACCTAAATTTCTCCAACTTTTGGGGAAGAATTGAAAAGCAGAGGTGATGCTACTTCAAACATACTAGAATGTTTTTCAATCTGACACTGTTGTTTTCAAACATGATACTGTCCCAGTCTATGGGACTTAAAACAACAAAATTAGGAAAAAGAATAAAGAATAAGGAAATCTCTGTTGATGGAATGAAACAGGCGGTTTTAGAATTTGCTCTTAATGACGTAATTCCAATAGTTGTATTAGGTCGGTAAGGGAGTGTTCCGTATGGAGATGTTAGTTTTGGAAAATGCCTAGTTATAAGCATTTGCTTAATGGTTACTCATGTAAATGTGGCTTTTTCTATATCTGCGATATTTTACAACATACGATTGTGTTCTCATTGCTTACTTTGTAAGCTAAATTCGGAATTTTGTAACTAGAATGAACTGGAAAGGTTTCATCTCTCAAACTGTATAGATTCTTGGTAAAATCTTTGGAGATAAGAACGACTGAATGCCTAGTCTTGCCGAATCAACCCTTTGAATGGGAACGGTCGTACTACTACCACTACTTTCATAGACAATGTAAAACTGAATAATCTTTTATACATCAAAGATTTGAACAGGCGATTGTTGAGATAGGTACGTCAGGCAAATTCTCCAATGATGGTCGCCCATATTGAAGGAAATCAAGCTTTCATTTTAGTTTGAAAGTCTAATTTACAAACATCCAATATACCTATCTAGTACCCCTCTTTTTGACTTCAAATCGAGCATATATAATTGGGACTTACCTAAGTGATTAGTAATCCACTTCATGGCTTTTAAATTATGAAGGAACCAATTTTTTTTTAGATACAACTACACTGAACCTGACCCTAATTTTACTTGGTATATCCAAAGGATTAGCTGAAATTTTCAAGAATTTAGAGTCTTACCAAAAAGTTGCCTTGACAACCCTGATAGTTACTTTGGTCCACTTGATTGCTCCTTATTTGCTCGGGCTCTATTTTCCGTGGGTTCTCCCTTTTTACTTGTGGTTCCGAGAAACATTTGTCAAAAATATTCTTTCTGAAATTTCTGGTTGGAACAATGTGAATGATGGTATCAAAGAAGCTGGGTATGTAATTTTGGAGGGGGCACACAATGGAATACTTCAATATGGACATTTTGACAATCCTCAAATTATGTATGCCGTTATGAACGTTCTATGTATGAAAGCACCGAAGCGCAAACGATGATCTTGATACCAAATTAATCAACCTTGCTTTTGTATTTTAAAGGTATCAAATGGTTGGGTGTTTCCCTGGTTATAATAAATGAAACGATAAAAGCAACTATGTAAATGAAATTCTCTCATCTCCTTCAAGACAAGATGGTAACAACTTTGTCATCATGTTTGTTAGCTGCTAAATTCCCAGTATTGTATTCGATTGAGTAAATAACTCCTATGCCTCCGAATGCTTTTTCTGAGAATGCCGATACTTCGCTATAAGTTTAATACCATGATCTGAACTAGAATGAGATACTGCAATTTATACCCAACAACCATACTTGCGGTAACCCTGAAAACAATAAACAGCTCAAATTAGTTAAAGGCGCTGGTAGACTCAGACTCATGCGGAAGACCACGCATTGATCTTACTTTCTCATTCAGCATACTTTTTAAGTGTAGACATCCTCTTTGGCATTCAAAACCTATCTGGTCATAATTGAGAATTTTAGGCCATGAAACATAAATTCTACTGGACTTACTCACTCTGTAACAGAAATGTCTGGGACCCTCAGTGGATATTATTAGGACATTCGAGTGTATTTGCATCAAGCGGAACAATAACTTCCTGAACAGAAACGGGCAACTTTAGTTGATCTATTGTTAACAACTTTCCCCTTTCTGAATGATAAACGTAACAATCAGTGTTTGAATTATGATCCCTGGTAACCGCGTTGTTACTTGGGTGAAATATGCAGGACAACTCATCTAACTTTCGTTGGATGAGATTTAAGTAGATGAAAAGTTTTTCATCTATGTTGGAATGTAAGGGAGGTGGGTATGGAACATTTTTGTATATTTAGTGTATATTAATTAACATATTATAATTCATATTATTAGTTGTCTGTTTATACTACTGATATTAACTGTTGTTCTACTAGGAATGGTGGGTCACGTGAACGTATAATTGAATTTTTTTTTTTGGAAGTTAAGTAGTTAGAACTTTTTGTTGAATTAGAAGTATCAACCATTACCAGTTAGTACATTCACACATCAAAAGTAACTTGTAACAAAGAACAATGTCTCCCCCAAAGAAGAATGATGGTGATGCATTTGCCAACTTGTTTCAATCGGCAAGCAAGGGAGCCAGTACTCCAACCAATAGCATGAACGCGCAAATGAAAAGCATGACCCTTGGCGAGAGGCAGAAAATGGTATATCTGATGAATCAAACAAGCTCAGTTCATTCAAGCTATTCAAACTTGACCTCCTTATCGGTGCATTCCAGCAGAGGTGCTACCCCTGCTCCAGTAGTACAACAAGCGCCACCATCGTCATCAACGCCATTTCAAATACCGACACCGATGTTTACCAATGGTTCGCAGCAACCAGTTGCCGCGGCACATAAGGATGATCCTTTTGCAATATTTTACAGTAATCCAGCTGCGAGTGAACCAACTATTCCAAGCACTACCTCCACCAATGGATCACAACCAGCTTCTTCAAATTCAAAGAACGGCTCTTCCGACAATGGGGAAATCTCATTGCTAGATGATGAATTCACAGATGCATTTCAATCGCCACCTACACCTTCCATCACCCAACGACCAGCATCTACCAATGTAGTGCAATCGCCACGAATACATCCGAATATAGGGTCACCACTGGTGGACATTGAACGACCAGCTTCAACTTCTTCACCAGTAAGAATAGCTAAGAATGAAGCTACTTCCAACCGTGACTCAATAATTGCCGAATTAATAGACATTGGATTCCCTATAGAAATCTGCAATGAGGCCATTGATGTAGTGGGTTTAGATTTGCAACAATGTGTAAACTATATCATGAACAAGGCTTCCGGAAAATCCACCCCTGTCAGGTCTCGAGGTAGTACACCAAAAGGATTTGATGATGATGCCATTCTCGGGACTCGTCCCGAAGGAACCAAACTCAACGAGCTCTCGAATGGATTATTCAAAAGCGCTAATAAATTAATCAATATTTCAAAGAGAACTGTTTTGAAGAATTTAGAGCAATTCCAAGGCGTAGGCTCTGCGTCTGATGGCGGGAAAAATGTACCCCAATGGATGAGGAATCAAGAAAAGTACAAATCAGAAGCAATAGAGAAGAAATATGGAGGGGAAGATTACGGAACTGATGAAGAGAACATCAACCAGGAGGAAATTGAAAAATTTATGAAATTACAAAAAGAGCGGGCAAGGGAGAGAATCCGGTCTCGTTTTGATGATGTACGATCCTCTCGTGAATCGTCACGAGAATCAACTCCACCAATAAAGGAGCCAAAATCCCATCCAGTAGTCCCAAGTCCCCGCACAAATGTCGTTCGAAGTGAAGCTTTGGCGTCTTCTGTTCGTATTAGCAAACCAAGAGTCAATACTCCTCCCATTCAAGCATCCAGAAATGATACTTCAAATGGCCCTCAACTAGAAGTAAAAGTATCGTCATCAGTTGATTCTAAGTCTACATCAAATGTTCCCCCTCCAACACAAGAAGTTGATCTTTTGGGTCTCTCAGAAAGTGTAGCCGGTCATGCATCCCAACCCACCCAACAACCTTCATTACGTGATAGATCTAGATTGAATCAATTTGACGAAACAGATTATAATATTGCCAAAGATAATGCTGCCGCGGCATACAAGAGCGGAGATTACGCGACTGCTTTGGAAAATTATAATATCTGTTTAAGCAAGCTTTCACCAAATCATGAACTCAGAGTAATAATTTTGTCAAATTTAGCCTCTGTTTATAAACTCCTGGGTCATTTAAAAGAAAGCTTGGAAAGTATAGATCAAGGATTGTCTTTGATTGATGCATCTGAGATTTTGAATCCTCAGATTGTCATAGCTGAAAAATCTGTCAAATATTGGTATACCAAGTTAATCATGGTAAAAGCTGAAGTATTAGAACTTTTGGAAAGATTCGAAGCCTCATTGGACAATTATCAACTTTTAATAAAAAAACTAGGATGTAACAACAAGAAAGTCATGGATGGGAAACGCCGAGTAGACAAAATCGTCAATCCAATTGTTCATAGACCAGCTCGAGCATCTCCCAATCCATCCTCTAATATCCCAACAACTCCTCGAGTATCTACTCCAAAACCACAAATTGAAGAAGTGGATGTGTTGGTCAAGGATAGAATTGATTCCCGGATCCAAGAATGGGCAACAATTAAACAAAACAATCTTAGGGGAATGTTGACCAATCTTGACGAGATAATTCCTGCTAAGATTAGGATGAAGGAATCTTTGAGGAAATTGACAATTAATGATTTGATGTTGCCCAAACAGGTAAAGATCCAATATATGAAAGTAATCAGTTCTATTCATCCTGATAAATTGGCTTCTCAATGTAAAGGTGATAAAGAAACTGAATTGATATGTCATGGTGTGTTTATCATTTTAAACGAGAGATGGGAAGCATTTAGGCAAGAGGAGAATATATGATAGAGTTAGGTAAACTTTTCAAACACTTTTAAGTACGTAGGAACTTCCAAGAGAGGGCCGCATTCACTTTCTTGCTACGGGTAGGGGGGTTAGTATAATGTCATTACGGCTGTTTATAGAACTTTATAATCAAGATCTTGGCATTTTTGTCAATTCAATGTGTTGCATTCAATATTAACAATCAATAGATTCAGTAACTTGTCATTCATCAAGTAACTTAAATTAAACAAGAGCTTGCCAGTATTTTTTAGTTGGCGATTTTACGAAGGGTATGCTTGTGACACAAAATTGAAATGTTTCGTCGCTATATTTAAAGTGGTTGGTAGCGCTGATCCTTGATTTACATCATACTCTCCTAGTTGAGATGGAACATTTTAATTATACTGGCCTATAGTGCTTTGAAGAAATAGATGAATTGAGTGTTCTGAAATTACAGCCTAGAAATAGTGTGGTGCTAGATTGAACCTTTTGTGTCTGTGTTTCCGAAGTCTTTTATTAAGTGAGAGAGAGAGATCTGTTGGTCTTCAGGAAAAAGAATTAATTGAATTTAGTAAAACGAAAATCTCACTGAACCAGCTTCTACGACACCAACTACCTAACCTTCACCAAACTGTGGCCCATCAGGCAACCATAGAGAGGCATTCAAAAGTCATAAACATAAAAATAAACATAAATATTATGATGAACTTATCCGTACTCAAATGCAAACCTAATAGAATACTGTCATATCCAGCTTCATCTCGCATTTTATTACGAAATTTTTATACCTCAGAAAACCTTCCAGATCCAACTGTCGTTGCACCGCAAGAATTACTGTCTTCGAATCATCGACCCAAAAGTCACTCAAGAAATTCAAACGGAATACCAACTAAGTACTCAGAAACAAGGAAATGGTACGATTTTGATATAGATAAACTAACTCAAATTCAAACTGATGCTGGAAGTCAAACATTGGTCGGTGAAAAATTAAAACCAATCACAATATTTCTCTCTGAATCATTTTCATTTACCATACCTGAGTTATCATGTATGGCTTATGGCCTTACGAATAATGAAATTATTATAAAGAATAACCCACATTCGCCATTGACAAATGTATCATATGAAACTAACAAATTACGAGAATTGGGGAAGGACATTTATCAATATATTCTCTTAATAGAAACAACATATAAATCATCAGAATACTTGTCAAACTTGGAAGAGAAGGTTAGACATGATATTGGTCTATTTACAAAGGACGACTCATTACTAATTACGTTTATGAAGAGTGCTGGACTATATGATTGTTGTATTGTGGATGAGGAATATCGAAAACTACGGTGGTTATCGTATGAAGAATATCATGCAAGATTGGATTTTGTACAAGATCGTACATGTATCGGAACATTTTATACCATGATTGGATTTATCTTGGTGAAATATGGTAAAGAAAAAGCGGTTGAGTTCTTACGTTCAAAAATTATTAATTCAAAACGTGGAATTATTAGTATCATACATAATACAATGTAAACTTGGTGAAATATGTTATAAATACAAAGATGCACAAAATACAATATCTCTTTTAATCTTTTCTTGTGCTTCGGCCATCTTCAAATGCAACGTAGAATCACCAATAATCAAAGCAGCATTCTTAACCTCACGACAAATTTCATCCAATCTAGTTATAACTCTCACAATTGTACCCTCAGCTTCAACACTAACTTGCATAATCTCATTAAATGAGAGACCACTGGCCCATTCATAAACTACATTCACCAATGCAAATCTCTTACTTTCCAAGAAATCTTCTTCTTCAGCAGTTAACGAAACTTGTTTTTCCGTGTACACTTTCAACAAACTATTGGCAATTTCCAAAATCTTTTGTTTACCACGTTCTAATCTGGGTGTAATCAATGGAGGTTCTTCATCTTTAGTTCTACCTTCATAGACAAAGCATGAAAGTAAAGCTACAATTTCTGCTGGTTCAAAGTCTCCTAAGAAATTATTCAACACCAATTCAGTTATAATCAATTCCCAACCAGAATTAATCTCGCATGCAACACGACCCTTAAGAACGACATTGTGATGTTCATCGATAAATCCTAATGTTTCTAATACCTCTAAACGTTGTTCATAATCAGGTAATAGATCAAGATTTTCATCAGAAATTAATCTTTGCAAGTTGTCAACTTCTTGAGTTAAGATGTGTTTTTCTCTAAATTCACGATAATGGTTCTTGAATTGGGAACAAGAATAAGGTTTAAAATGCTGTCTGATGGCCTTATATAACCTTTCCTTTTCTTCGGCTAACTCATGTAAAGATAGTTGTGAGGAAGATTTGAATTGCAATTCTTCGAAGGCGTTTTGCTTTTTTGTTATAATTTGTATTTGTACAGAAGCTTCTTGAACATAGCCGGGATCATTTGCGATTATATCATTCATTGGAACTTTTAAAGAATATTTCCCAATAAATTGAATATTCTCATACGGAATACTAACCAGTCTTAATTTCCCATTAAACTTAATCTTGGAAAAATTATTCTTCATATATTCTGGAATTGGGATGTATGGCAATTTAAATCTTTCAGCCGACTGTTCATAATCTGCACCATGATCGAAAGTCAAAAGAATCACCGCCTCATTTGCACTGTCGGATTTCACCACAAACCCTACGTGAGTGGCATCGTTCTTATCTCTGAAGCAGACCAACCTTCCAATTCTTAACAATTGAGTTTTTAATACTGGAGATTTATGTATATCGACCACGCAATCCCCATAGATTTGCTCATACTGTGTTAACAACTCGCAAATTTGTTCGGTACCTTCCAAACCACATTCACTGCATGAAGAAATATCCATGGCTTTTAACTCATCAGTCAATTGATCAAATCGTTTCTGATTTTCAGGTAACAAAACTTGAGTCGAGTTCTCACTGAATGAATGTTTGATCATTTCTTCAACTCTTAATGCTTCAATTCTCAAAAGATTCAAAATCATATTATATGTTAATCTAAATTGTGACGATAACTTCGTTGGAGTCCCCAAGACAACTTCTTTGAAATCCGTAGGTGACAATGGATCATTATATGCCATGATAATGACGGTACCGGTTTTATCCAATCCTCTTCTACCCGCACGTCCTGACATTTGAGTGAATTCACCGGGTAAGAGATTTCTAAAACCCCTTCCATCATGCTTTCTGATGGAACTAAATATGACTGTTCTTGTAGGTAAATTCAATCCCATGGCGAAAGTCTCAGTAGCAAACAACACCTTCACCAATGTCCTTGCAAATAAGATTTCAATGCATTCCTTCACAATCGGTAATAAACCCCCATGATGTACTGCAATACCTCGACTTAACATTTCTCTGATTTTTAAAATCTGAGGTAATTCACGATCTTCTTTCTTCAATCTCCCCACGGCACGGTCGATAAACATGTGGATTTCTGATTTCTCTTTAGCAGTACAGAAGTCGACACTATGCAACGATTCCGCATACTCTTCACATTTCTTCTTTGAAAATACGAAAATAACAGCCGGAAGCAATGTATTCTTCTTGAGATATTGAACCATTTCAAGCCAAGTGTTTTTATTTGGTCCATCTTGGCCGAATCGTCTAGCACCCGGTCTATTCAGGAAATTTCCTCTTGCTGGACCGCCGCCACCTCCACCTCCTCCACGCCCACCTCTGGCTGATACTCCTCCACGGTTTCCTCCTCTTTCGGTTCCACCTGGTCCCCCTCTGCTTCCTGATCCCATTGTTGTTGAAGGTAACTCCTTTTTCCTCTTTGAAGACTCGTCTAATAAATCTTTATGCTTCTTAAACTCTCCTTCCAAAAATCTTCGATTTGCATCCACAACTTTGAACATGTTATTTTTGGCCCCAACAAAGATTTCCAACGGTACGGGTCTTTTTGGTGTGGAAATGACGTATATATCCTTTTGCTTAGTTCGTCCTACCCAGTTAGCAAACTCAAAAGTGTTTGGTACAGTGGCACTCAACAAGATAAACTTAACATGGTCAGGTAACATAATAATGACTTCTTCCCATACCACACCACGGTCAATATCGTTCACATAATGGACTTCATCAAATATAACAAATTCAACATCTCTAATCAAATCTGCTCCTCTATATAACATACTTCTTAAAATCTCAGTAGTCATGATTAAACAATTTGCTTGAGGATTTATTTGAACATCTCCAGTAATTAAACCCACGTCGACTTCTTGAAAGGTTTCTTTAAAATCACGGAATTTTTGATTTGATAATGCCTTGATGGGGGAAGTGTAAATTGCCTTGGTCATATTTCGGGTTGCCATTGCAATGGCATATTCTGCCACTACCGTCTTCCCCGCTGAAGTATGGGCGGCAACGAAGACAGAATCACCCTGTTCAAGGTGAAAAACTGCTTCCTTTTGAAACGTATCGAGTTCGAATGGCCATGCCCGTGCCATATTTGGGACCAATTCGTGGAAATCTTCGATTTTGTGGTCGAGATCGACGACATGTGCCCAAGTACGTTTTTGATCTTGTTTAAGGTCTTGATATTTAAAACTAGAGTAATCAAAGGGAACCAATCCTTCAATTTCTTTAGCATCAATTGGAGGAGCACTACCAATAGAGCTTGATTTTGGTTCGTTCACATCTTTGATAGCATGTTGTTTCATGGATACATTCTCCTCTTCATCCTCATCTTCCTTTTCTTCCGCTTCTTTTCCCAACTCTGAAATTTCTAACTCCAGTGACGCATCCCCACCAATAGTCAATCCTCTAGCAAACCCCAATGGAATATCAAATAATCCAACTTCATTCCTATGCAATCCCATTGATACCCCCACATCCTCTACTTTCTTTTTCTCATTCTTCGCCTGCTGTTGAATCAATCCACCAGGTTGGAAAGGTAAAAAGCTGGTCTTACCACGAATGCTGTCACTTTTAGAACTATATCCTCTATTAATACTCATTCCACCTCCTTCCGTCAAGACTACATCTTCAGAATATCCACTAATTTCACCAGCAATTCCTTGTCGTTTAAATCTAAACCGCGTTCTATTTAGACGTTCCGGGTATATTAACAATTTGTCAATTACTGATGATGCATCGTGAGATAATCTGGTTTGCATTGTGTCTAGTAAATCCCAGGAAAGTTCTGGCGATGGTTTCAATAGGGTGGATGTGATGTGCTTCATGTCGGAGGGTGGATTGAATTGGAAGGATGTCAGGGTGAGTGGATTCACAACTATGTCTTCCTCAATTATCGAGGTTACGGTTTTCTCTTCTACTTCAATTGACATGATCGGAGTTGTATAGTAGCAGTACGTTGAATTATCTCTCAAACATCCTACCTACCTTATTGATGGTTGTAAAACTTTAAGAATTGGGAAAAAATGCTATGTGTAAGTCGTGTGAAAGCTCAAATCCAGTTCTACATTTTCATTCACACAACACATCTATCGTAAACGTAGGACATTTATAGAACTAGAATTGGCTATTATACACATTATTGCTAAGGAAACGAGAAATGACCTCACTCTGTAAGATCAGATTGCAAGAAGAAAGAAAACAATGGAGAAAAGATCACCCATTTGGTTTTTTTGCCAAACCAGCTAAAGCAACCGATGGTTCACTTGATCTCACAAGCTGGACGGCAGGTATTCCAGGTAAACCAAGCACGATATGGGCCGATGCAATCTATCCTATTAGTATAGAATTTCCAGAAGAATACCCTTCCAAGCCACCTAAGGTGAAATTCCCCGCGGGATTCTATCATCCAAATGTATATCCTTCTGGTACAGTTTGTTTATCTATTTTAAATGAAGACCAAGATTGGAGACCTGCAATCACGTTGAAACAGATAGTGTTGGGGGTACAGGAATTGTTGGATACTCCCAACCCGGACTCTCCTGCTCAGGAACCTGCTTGGAGAGCATTTATGAAGGACAAAGCGTTGTATGAAAAGAAGGTTAAGGAACAAGCAAAGAAATATGCTAATCTGGGATAGATAAAACTCTTATTTATGCATTTTAGATTGATTTTGCTATTCATATGTATAATAATTTTTGTAATATAAGAAATGATTTGATTGTGTACAGGATGTTCTTGGGTTCGTGAAAAGAAGAAATAATAGTGTCAAATTCCTAAATATAAATAAAGGTACTTATACTGAATAAAAAAAACTAAATAAAGACAGGTTGGACAGGAGAAGAAGTAATAAATAGATAAAAGAGAGTGATAAGATGAAGTAGATGATGATTTCTCAATGTACAAATGAAATGACTCTATGCGGTCTCTCTAATAAGATTAAAAATATGGAGAATATAGTTCTCAATCAAAATAGTGTTACACCCAAGTTAGACCACATCACTACTCTTGATAAGATCTCTACTTTTAGAAATATTCAGTCCAGTTTGAGCCTCACCCAATTGTGAAGTACCCTTTTCTTTATAAGTACTGACAGCTGGAATATCGGCTTTAATTCTACTAACCAACGTAGAATATGCCCTGGGCTCCAATTTAATCAAAGTATGTAATGGGATCGACATCCATGGACTTTCCTCTTGGGGAACATTCATGAAATACGCATATAAGCATCGCAATACTGCTTGATGAGTGATAATCAAAATGTTTTCTTGTCGTTCTAATTCCATAATTATAGGTTCTAATCTGATGACAATATCACGATAAGACTCTCCTCCACGGTATCTATATTCATATTTGTTGTCGTCTCTTGCTTTAAAATCTTCTGGGAATTTATATTCAATTTCTTCATAGGTCATACCATCACATTCACCAGCATCTAGTTCGTCTAATGCTTTCCATTGGAGTTTCTTCTTGTACGGCAAAAACAGGGCTGTTTGTTGAGTTCTCTTTAATGTTGAAGTCCAAACAGTTAAGTTGGTATGTTTATTTTCTTCGCCTAATGATTTAAGTACTAATTCAGGTAATTTTTTAGCGTATCGCCAACCTCTTTCTGATAAATTAGCATCACCTCCAATTTGACCAGTTAAATTGAATTCAGATTCACCATGCCTTGATAACCAAATGCATCTTGGTTTTATATGTAAATTCATAACATAATAAACAATTCTACTTTCCAAATAACTTTCAATTCGATTTAATATGATTTTAGAATTAACATTAACCAATTTAATAAAGGTCAAATCTGAATCATGAGTAGTATCCATAGTCTCATAGGTTTTTTCATACATTTTTATTCTCGTCAAAAAATCACTCATGGCAAAATCATTTGGCTTTGAAACATAATCTGGAGATGTTGTCTTAACATCAATAATATTTTGTAAAATCAATTCATCATCATTACACCAACTTTCCAAAAACATAGGTTCAATATAATTTTCCCTACATAATTTTAAAATCATTTCTCTTCTATGCCTTGTTGAATTTGTCGCATCCAATATACCAACCACCCCATTTTCATCCTGGAACCAACGCATCATATCTTGAATAGCAGCATCTATAGCTAATTGACGATACTTTAATCCCTGTACATTATTAGGATCGAAGAAAGAAGCATCGAGATTGATATCATCTTTAATTATTTCTCGACGATAATTACCAACATTGAAGCATTTTGATTTTATTGATAACCAAGAAAGATATCTGACTATTTTTTGAGAAATTAACGATTTACCTCTAGCAGGTAATCCTACCATTACTACACATACTCTTATGTTTTCAACGTGAGATATCGAGTAGACAGGCATGGCAGGCTATTAAAATGTTGTATATTTTGGAGATTCAGAATTTGTTGTTAGTAAATGCGTTTTGCTAAGGAGAAGAATTAACGTCTAGTAAGGGATTCATTCAACGTATATTTCTATTGGTTGCTGTCGTTTTAAGATTGTTGTGATTGATCTTCTGTTGTTGTGGTTGAATAATCAAAGACAATAGTGATTGTAATATAGCTTAAATTGAATTAAATAAAAGGATAAAGGATGATTGAATAGAAAAATATTATTAAATTAAAGAAAGTACGAGAATTGGAGAGGAGAGGAGAGAGAGAAATAAATTTATCTTCATTAAACTAAATTCATTTGTTACAACTACTACTAGTACTACTGCATCCTTTTTCTCTATTGTTATGTCATGACTTGAAGATTTAGTAGAGAATAATTTTATTCGATACATTACGTCCTCTTAAATATGTAAGCATGTATGAATGAATGACTGTATGTGGAGTATGTTTCGTTCTGGTTGTTCTCTCTCTCTCTCTCTCTCTGTTAACAAAAAGTTGGAATGTCAAGCGACCTTTTTTTTTATTTTTAGTTTTAAGTTGATTTTTTTTTTTCATTTTTTGATTTATCTGCAACTGCTTTTCTTTTTCCACTAACTTTCAAAAGAAGCCAAACAACAGATCATTCTTACCCCGTCATGTATTGTATAAGTTCTTGTGAAGTTAATTACTAGTAGAGTACATTTATAAGAGTTGACAAAAGTAAGGGGTTATACCATATATTGCACCCAACCTTATTCAATAATGAAATTTACGAGAATTGGCCTTCAAATTACACTTTTTCCTTCAGGATCAAGTCTAGGTCTACTTTCGCGTTCTCAAGTAGAATATGCCGTACTGTATGTAGATGGTTAACCACTCGATGAATGAATGACCTTGTTTTCCTAAAATTTCCGTCTGGACCATCGGATGAAAACGGTCAGCTATATTTTTATTATTATTTATTACTCGCATGTCGTTGCCAAATTGCTCAAAAATGTCGTACTCCGTCTCTTTTACGTGGGGAAAGATGGAATTAAATCCGTACTGTAAAAACTTTTTTGATGGCTGCGAAAGCATTTTCTTACGCCTGCTTTAAGAAAACGGGAAGACCGACTAGTGCTAATTCTTATACGTAAACTGGTGTAGCATCAATGCTCTGAATCTCTACAAACCGAAGTGGGACAGCTTGGAATTGTTTCTATCTTCTCGAAAGTCACTTTTGATGGGTTACGTAGCATTTTGGGCAAAATATTTGCAAAACTTATTCATATCTGAAAATAACTTAGTAAATGTTTTATCAATCCTTTTGGTATATCTTATATTATCACATTTATGATTTCTCCCGAGGTGAATCATCTTTTCACCAGTAGTTGAAAAAGATAAGATAAAGAAGAAACCAAGCAAAAAGCCGTGCAAGTATCTGTGAATGTCGTCCAACGCTATAAAGCGACATTTACCTTTAGGTAGACGACATTGCCTTTTTTTTTCTTTTTTTTTTTTTTCAAATTAAATTCCACTTTTTTTTCTGCTTGACACCAAATTTCTCTTACGATTAAATTAAGGAACCCTTAAATAAAGTACGAAGCAGGATATATAATCACACACAAACTCAACATATCACTACAAATATGAAAAGGTTTCTAGGAAGATCAAAGAAGACATCAGAATCTTTATCATCATCTTCGCCTTCCTCAACAAATGATCAGCAACAACAACAACAACAACATCAAGATCCAATCCCAACCATACCCGAAGAATCCAACGTAATTACTCCAATCAATACCACATATTCAAGTGAATCTCATGACTCAATAACAGACTTCAAGTTTAGGAAATCAACAGGTAGCGCATCTGGAATAGGTGCAGATCAATTCAGATATGACACACAACTCAACCTAAACCCAATCGTACAAGGCATGGCAATGGATCTCTCAGAAGCAACATCACAAGGACAACAATCATATGGATTTGATGCTCATACTGCGCCCTCAATATCAACAACAAATTTTCAATCGACCATCCAAGATGCATCATTATTCTCAAGTAGTAAACGAACATATTCAACTAATCAGTCATCATTTGCAAGTTCATCTGGTGGTGGAACCAAAAAGGATTTTTCTTTTGGTGGTCAACCATTACAGATTTTAAGCATTATGGAAGAGCAGCAAGAGGATAGAAGTCCCGAGGAATTGATTTCTGATAGATTGAAACAACTACATGAAGATCTAGCATTTATTATGAATCAATTTAATCATTCTTTGATCAATTTAACTACGGCTGTAATTAATTCAATCGAATGTTTTAAGAAATTTATTACGTTTGTGAGTAATGAAATTGAAGTTGGTTTAGGTGAACAATGGGATTTCACAACTTATAATAATGCCAGTTTAAGAAAGATTTTAAAGATCTATTTACATTTTTATGATAATCTATTGAAAGAAGAAGCTTATATTAAATTAAAATTATTGTTGGTGAAAAATTTCAATGATTTTTCCAAAACATTATCTTCAAATGTTGATACGTTATTTGAACCAGAAGTAATGATAAAACCACAAAATTATGCAATTGGATATAATGATGGACAATCTTTACCAAACGAGGATATGATTCAAAGAATTATAGACAAAATCGCCCAGACTTCAATATCGGTAAAAGAACAAAATGGATCATTTATAGCCCCATTGACAAGAGGTATCAGTAAACAATTGAATATCTTGTGTCTTTATTTCGGATATCCTGATCCAAATGATTATCATTACAAGTTGACTCAAACTTTACATGAATTATACGACGATATCCATATCCTAATTACAAAAAACCAAATTGAATTAGCAGCATCAGCGACCACTTCCTCACAATTCTCTCCAGCACAACTTGGTGGCATTTCCCAACCAGAACCAACAACTGCCACCTCCATCCCGAAATTCAAACTCCCATTCCGTATCCCCACTGACATAAACCAACCACCAATTTCTCTTTCACTATCTGTAGAAAACTCAACCAGGACATCAGGGACAATAGGAGGATACATCTATCCCATCATAAACCTAGCTACTCAACCCCATCTCCAACATTATGCGAATTCCAAATTCGCCATTTCTTGTGGACACGTTTGTTTGGATGGCGCCACAACTACCGGGAATGCGTATCCTCACGTTTCTGCACCTTCTTCAGTATTGATATCGTTATATAAGCAGGCATTAATGGCGCAATATCAGAAATCTGGAGACAATATCGAGTCTAGAAGTGCATATGGAAGTGTGTTGGCACAATTAGGGGAGATGTTCCCTATGAAGAGAGTGAAAGTCACTGATCCAAAGTCCAAAGTTACAAGAGAGGAAGTGCGAAATTTACCAAAAATGCGCTTTGGGCAGATCATATGGGGAGAGCGTACATTAGTCAAGAAAGACGTGGAGAATACTGACAAAGCCGCCCCTGTTAATAACCCCATCTTATCGGATCTTGCAATTATCAAAATCAACAAGAATCTTCAATGCCAAAACTATCTAGGTGACGACATAGCATTCAACGAATACGATCCTTCCTTAATCCTTGACAATTTATATGTCAGAAAAGTCATCCTGCTTCATAGGTTCACTCCTAAAGCAATTCCACAAGATACAGCATCTGTTGATACTTCCTTATCTGACTCGCAACCTTCAGGACCAAATGTTCACGGGTTGCCAGTATTCAAATACGGGCTGACTACGAAATATACAACTGGGAATCTCAATGGTATCAAATTGGTATATTGGCAAGACGGAGCGATTCATTCTTCTGAATATATCATAAACTCTCCAGATCAAATTTCTGCCTTTGCTTCCGGAGGGGATAGTGGATCCTGGATATTGACTAAATTGGAAGATATGGGTGATGGTAGTGAGAAAGGGTTAGGTGTTCTTGGAATGTTGCATAGTTATGATGGGGCGGGGAGACAGTTTGGATTGTTTAGTCCAATGTGTGAGATATTGGAGAGATTGGATAACGTGACTGGCATTAAATGGGGTGTTGTTGGATGCGCTGAGAAGGGCGGCAGTGGGGCAAGTGAAGCGGGAAGCGAGAGTGAGGGAGAGGCTCTTGATAGCGAAGGGAGTGATGAGGATGACGAGGAAGGGGATGGCGAATACGAAGATGAGGAAGAGGATTATGAGAGTGATGATGATGGCTTGGATGGAGCTATGCCTCCGGATATTGATTAAATTTTTAGGATTATTTGTGTATTGTTGTATTTTTAATAAGTATTAATAAAAAGTTCGATTACAATGTGCTTATGCTAGGTTTCTCTTGGCAAATCCAATAAAACTTTCAAATATAATGTGTATGTTACATTCCTCTCACCAAATCCCGAACTACAAATATAACTTCAAAATTGTCATTAAGTATCACTAACTAATATATACAAGAACTTTCCTAAACTCGCCTAAACCCCAAATCTATTAAGCTTATTCAATATACGAGCAGTCATAGCATTGTTTCTAGTCTTTTGACCTCTGACCGGCAATCCGAATGCATGTCTATTACCAGCATATGACCCAATAGATTTCTTCAACTTAATATCATTGTTAATCTTTTGTTTTAAGTGACCTTCAACTGTCATCATTGAGATTTCTTTGTTTAATTCCATAATTTGTGGTTCGGTTAATTGATTCATTCTCATTTTAGGATAAAGTCCAACCTTGGCGCAAATCTTTTCGGCGGTGTGTTGACCTATCCCAAAAATAGTTTTAGTGAGCCCGTAGCTCACTAAGGAGTTATGTTTGATACCCTTACCGAATATATGGACTGCCATTGTACTATGAGTTCACTCAGTGGTATTGGTTGTTGGTGAATAATGGTTGATTGATATTGAAAGAATTTTTTCAGTAACGCTGTATTGAGCCCAATTACACGACATTTTCACTAAGTAGAGATAATCTGCAGAAACAAAACTGTTTTACATATTGTAATCATGTAAGCTGCAAAATGGTCATTTATTAAAAATGTAATGGGAAAGGACTGTTTGATTTGGTTCTCAACTATCGTTCATTTAACATCTGTCCGTATATCGATATATACAAAAGCAAAGATACAGTTAAAAAAGCAACATGAGTAACTATATGCCCCAAGGGTCTAATCCAGAAACGGCCTCCTTTACATGTAATACTTGCGGAATAAAATTCATCAATGCCGATCTTCAACGACAACATATGAAAACTGAATGGCATAGATACAATCTAAAAAGAAGAGTTGCACAATTACCTTCAATAACATCTGAAATTTTTGCTGAAAAGATATTACATTCCCGACAATTTGACAATGAGGATGGATATGGAAGAGGTGATAATGAGGATGAGTATGGGTTTTATGTTGCTACCAGGAAGAAAAAGACTAACGGGCAACGCCAATTGACAAAGAAGTTTTTGAAATTTCAGCTGAGGAAGGATCAACAAGGATATAGCTTACCTAGTAGAAAAGAGAAAGAAGAAGAAGAAGAAGATGCTGACGAAGAAGAAGGAGATGGGGATTCACATAGTGTGATTTCCGAATTTTCGCAATTCTCACTAAATGATGGCCTTCATCATGATATTCATTCAGAGGTAGGATCTATTGATACCGGATCGGAAATTAATTATACGGAATCTGATTTCACTGATTTAGAAGGTGAAATATTATCTTCTGAGGAAGATGAGATTGATGGATACATTGATTCAGAAGAAGGAATTACCGACTTCGAAGATGATCGAATGGAAGAAATTCAAGTAATCCCAATCACTCATTGTTTCTTCTGTGATCAAAACAATCACGAAGTTGAAAATAATATCAAGCATATGTTTAACAAACATGGATTGTACATTCCTGAGAGATCCTTTTTAGTTAATATTGAAGGGTTTCTTCATTATCTAAGTGAGATCATCTCGGTAGAGAATCAATGTTTAGTGTGTGGGTTTACGGGGAGAAACTTGGAAAGTGTAAGACAACATATCGCCTCCAAGGGACATTGTAAAATTCCATATGAAACAAAAGAAGAAAAGTTAGTTGTGGCTGAATTTTATGAATTCGTCGAGGAGTCAGATATAACCAGAAGGAAAAGAGTAACGGATAAACATGTTGGGTTTAGTGAAGACCCAGATTCTTCTGCGGTAATCGTGGAATATGCACCACAACCACAAGCGATCGACAAGGAGGAAGAAAGAGACGACGAGGAAGATGAGGGTGATGACAATGGTATTAATAACAATTATACATTGGTCCAAATAGATCGATCGGGAGTCGAGTTAACTACCCCCCTGGGGTCTCGAATCGGCCATAGGTCAATGTCAAGATATTATCGACAAAATATTGCTCTTCCTCGTGAATATACTCAAGGTCAACAAACCCAAGCATTGGTTGATAGAAGGTTTGCGACAAGTGGACTATCACCGTATATGGTTAATAAGGAGGAAAAGGCAATTAGAAGAGTTGAATTAAGGTTGAAAAATGAACATGAAAGAAAGACAAGATCGTCAAAAATTAATTATCAGAAACATTATAGGGATGAGATGTTGCAGTAGATTGTAGATGATGTGTATCATTGGTTTCATACGTTTTGTTTAGCAATTATATTTTAGGTTACTTTCTTTCTTGTACCCTGCTAAAGACTAATTACAAGATCTGAAAAAAAATTCTTTGTGAGTACGTTTTCTGTCGAACAGTAGAAGTTACCCTTGTAGCGTAAGGCTGAAATATAAGAATGTAATACAATTAAATAAAATATATATAAAATAATCTGTGAGTATTGCTAAATTACTCTTGACTTCTTATGATGATTAATCGATAACTTCAATAGTCTAATCAATTAATCTATTAGTTAACTTAGTTGTTAAATTAGTTATCATTCTTAAGTAAGTCTTTTTCTCTCTAGACAGTGGTACATGGAAAAATTTTATATTGATCTCATCTCGTACGAAGGTAAGATAAAATTTCCTATTCAGTCCAAGTGTCTTAACTGCAGTATATTTGTATCCGCACTACCCAAACGCCGCACTACCCAAACTCTACATACACCGCTCAGACTAAATACCAACATTCCGAATAGTAGTCGACCTCAATAGGAGACATCATTGATGCCACGGCAGTAAAAAGTGCAATGATAGGACCAAGAGCCCGTCAGTATTCTACGTGCAACGATAGTCCAACAAAATAACTCGATTCAATTAAACTACACAAATACATAAAAAATGGAAGGAAGCTCATCCGAGTTCTGGATAAAGGTTCTCTCATTTATGAACCCCTCCGGAAGAGATTCGGTTCGTCGATCACAGCCGAATCGCTGGCGACCTTACCCAATTAGCCGCCAAGAGTTTTTTGATATAAGGGCTCCCCGCTATGTAAACCAACCTGTTCATCAAATAGTGTCCCTGAATGCTTGGATGTCTTGGTAAATGGAGATGATTGTCATGTTTCCACAACGATCCATGTGAAAAATGTGCCTGAAATATCCGTGTTTTTCTTTGTCGCTCACACACTTGGTGCATGAACAAGTCTGTCCATTTCAGTTAAATAAACTTCAAGCGCAACCAAAATAAACACCGTGCTATTACCTAAACATTTTTAATTTACCTAGTTGGAACTTTGCACTTGGGTTTAAGTTAGTTTGCAAAGTGGCGAAGAATCTGGGGTACTTGCATTAAATTTTCTACATAGAGTTGCAACCCGGGGTATGTTGCCGTAAAATCTCGGTGCCGAATCGTAAAATTGTAGAAAAAATTTTTTGCGATTTGAGATCATTTGCATTATCTTTAGACGATTTATATACATATTTGCATAAATATACAAGAGTGAATCTATCTGGGGTAAGACTCACACACTCTCATATATCCGCCCACATTCGTTAAACGAGAGAGTCATATTGATAGATAATCTCATTGAGTAGACATACCAAAAATGGAAGAGTTCAAAGTCCCTATGATAAATACAGATTTCTTTGCTGATATCAAAACAGCAGTGAAAAATGAATCAAATGCATCCTTAATCGCTGGTGGTATTGCTGGTGCCGTATCAAGAACAGTAGTATCACCTTTTGAAAGAGCAAAGATTCTTCTTCAACTACAAGGCCCTGGATCACAGCAAGCATATAATGGTATGTTTCCAACTATTTTAAAGATGTATCGAGAAGAAGGTTGGAGAGGATGGTTTAGAGGAAATCTGTTGAACTGTATTAGAATATTCCCATATAGTGCTATACAGTTTGCAGTATTTGAGAAATGTAAAGAGATAATGATTAAGATGAACCCTAGAGATTCAACGCAACTAAATGGATATGAGAGATTATTGGCTGGTTGTATGGGAGGTATAGCATCAGTTGCGGCTACATACCCTCTTGATTTAGTACGAGCTCGTATCACCATTCAGACAGCTTCATTAAGCAAATTGAATAAAGGAAAATTAGTTGAAGCCCCTACTGTTGTACAAACTTTGAGAGATGTCTATCGTAATGAAGGAGGATTCTTGGCCCTTTTTAGAGGCATTGTACCAACTACCTTGGGTGTTGCCCCTTATGTTGCCATCAACTTTGCATTATATGAAAGATTAAGAGAATATATGGATGAGTCACCAAAAGACTTTTCAAATCCAGTGTGGAAACTTTCTGCAGGAGCATTTAGTAGTTTTGTTGGGGGAGTGTTAATCTATCCTTTAGATGTGTTGAGAAAAAGATATCAAGTCGCCAATATGGCTGGTGGAGAACTTGGGTTTCAGTATAGATCAGTTATACATGCCTTAGTTTCAATCTTTAGAACAGAAGGATTTTTTGGGGCATATAAAGGTTTAACTGCAAATTTATATAAAATAGTTCCTTCCATGGCGGTAAGCTGGCTCTGCTATGACACATTAAAGGATATGATCAAGAAATGGTGAGAAAATAGAGAGAGATGCATACATAGACCTTATTTATTTAAGACAAACCAATTAGACTCTAATCGTAGAAACGATATTGTTGTTTGCTTTTGGCAATTTTGACAGTGTAGTTTTATTGGGAATGGCAATTTGCAATCAAATCAGAGTAGCTGAGTATTTATAGGAAAACACAAATATTCCTGCATATAAAATCGACCAACCAAAATTTGTTTAAGTAAATGTGACTACAGCCAAAAAAAGGGGTCGTGTAAAGGAATCAAAGGTCTTTGTTACCAAAAGTTTTGGAGTTTTTCATTTTAAACATTAATAGTACGATTTTCAAATTCATCCCTCTTTAATACTTGATTAGGTTTTACTAAGTCAATTGCAACTATATCAATACATACACAATGAGAGCTTCTAGAATTTTAATGCAAGCAGCCAAGAAGAAGGGAGGATTTTTAGCTGATGTTCCAATTGAAATGGCTCCATTATTCGCTGTTGTTTCAGTTGCTATTGGTTCCGCTTGTTTCTTTACCTACAGACACTTTGCTCATGATCAAGAATTGAGATTATGGAAGAACCCAAACTTGTCTACCTTAGATAAGGTCTTAGACGAAGAACTTAAGAAGAGCAAATAAATTAACGAGAAATCAAGTTGCAAGACAATGTTTTAGCGCATATTTTCATCACCATAGGTTCAAAACACTATTGCCCTTACGTTTTATTTCATCCCATTACTACGCTTGTTTACATTGGACTGTTTGATATTGTATTAAAACGAAATTATGAGTTGATTTCTTGTTAAATGTTACATTATAGCGAATAGTTGACAATGTTTTTTAGGCTTTTGATACTGTTTAATTTTTATTGTTAAATACACATATCCTTATGAACGCTTCTCTCTACTTTACTATGTACAAATTAAGCTACGTTAGATGACAGGAGACATTAATCCATTTGATATCAACTGTCTTGTAAACGGTTCAACTGCTCATCTTCGATATTGGTATAATAGTCAACAACTTCTTGTATATCATCCAATTCAGTCAAAGCTCTATTAAATCCCTTTTCATAGCTTTCAGGGAATTCTACCGTGCAATCTTCATTAGGAAAATATCTTACAGAGGTGTCTTGTAATTTATAGCCTTTATCTTTCAATTCCTTTACGATATTTGGAATATCAGTCACGTCACAAACAAGTCTATAAACGGACGCTTTTTCAGTGATCACTTCTTCAAAATCCTCAGCACCCATGTCTATTGCGTTTTCAAATACTATTTCAAAATCTTCAACTGGTTCTTTAGGCAAAAAGATAATTTCCCCCTTCTTTTCAAACATATATATACAAGGGCTCAATGATGCTGAGAAATATTGGAGAGCATTTTTGACTCTCAGCACAGTTCTTGCTTTATTATCAGTAGATGCTGTAACAATTACAGCCACACCTCCTGGACCCATAAATTCATATTGAACGTCAGTCAATGCTGGACCATCCAATGCCATTTCTCCAGATCCACGTTTAATGGCATTGGTAATAACCAGCTTGGTAATATTTAATTTCTTTGCTCTTTCAACTAATGCGTCTAGTTGGGCGTTATTCTCTTTCCCATATTGTTTGACACAAGATACGATCCTGGTGGCTAAATGATAGGCTTCCTTAGATTTTTTGGCATCATTTTTGGCTTTATCATGTTTGATATTGGACCATTTTGAATGACCCGCAAATCTCACTGAGGTTTGAAGAATACTTCCTCTAAGAGGTATGCAAGTTGATTGTCTAGATACGAAAGTTCGAAGCATTATGGTTCCCTGTGTTGTGTGTGGATCAACAACAATTGCTGGATGTGCTAGTGGTTAATTGTCGAAAAATTTTAATCTAATCGTCCAGGTTTAGTATACCCTCGGAATTAGTACAAACCGCACGTGAGCAACCAATTTTCGGTAGGTACATTTTCTTGTTGGTTTCAACAATCTTAAACTACAGCCAAATTTCACTGCGAAAGCAGTAGATAGACCACGAAGCAAAGGGAATTTTTGGGGTTTCTATTAAACAAACACTAGGATCATACAAAATGAGTAGTGCCACTGAAGCAATGGCCAAACGAAAGTTGTTGGCGACAATTGCCGATGAAGATACAGTGACAGGATTACTTCTAGCTGGTGTTGGACAAATTTCCAATGAAATTGGAAAGGAAACCAATTTCCTTACTGTCGTTCCTGGAAAGACTACCATTGATCAAATTGAAGAATCATTTGACAATTTCACGAGTGGAAGAGATGATATTGCCATTTTATTAATTAATCAACATTTAGCTGATTTGATAAGATATAAAGTTGAAACGTATACCAATGCATTCCCTGCCATTTTGGAAATTCCATCTAAAGATCATCCATATGATCCTGAAAAGGATTCTATTCTTAAGAAGGTTAGAAGATTGTTTGGTGAGTAAGCGGTTCATGATTTCGTTGCCATTGAAGCATGGGGTTACGTTGCTTCATTGCCGGATTTTATAAGTGGTGGTTACATAGGATAAATTTCAATGCATAGACTTAGTTCTCAAAAGGTTCCTTTTCAATTAGTAGCAAATTATTCTATAAAATTCTACGTAGTCTACTTCTTCTTACTGTTCTTCTTCTTCTTATTCTTCTTCTTCTTGGAAGGACTAGTTGGTTCAACAGCAGCATCGCCAGCTCCTTCTTCCGCTTCTGCATCCGGTTCAGTATCATCCTCATTATTCTCGTCTTCGTCATCTACCACTTCTTCTACTTTTACATCAACTTGTTCGCCATCGACTGGCTCATCTTCTGTATTTACTTGTTCAGAAATGTCTGACTTCTCCTCTGCTTCAGTAGGACTTATTATAGGGACTTCAACAACCGGTTCGTTTTCTTCAGGTGTCGCTTCACTCGATTTTGGTGCAGCAGCTTCATCTTCGCCTATGTTTGAAGTTTCCACATTCTCATTCAATATTTGTTCTGGTTCTTGTATTTTCACATCCTCAAGAACAGGTTCTTCCACCGGAACGTCTTCAGCTATTGTCAATGGTACTTCTTGCGTTGGTTCTGTATTAAGGTCTACATCATCGAATGCATCATCGATGTCTCTTTGCGTTTGTTCAACAGGTGGTTGTACTACAGGCTCAATTTCTTCTGTGACTTGTTCTGGTTGCTTAGGAGCCTCCGCTTCCCTGGCAGGTCCTCTAGATACTTCTATATCTTCTCCATATTCTTGTTTCTCTGTTTCAGCTGATGTCTCTTCTTCATTGGGTTGTCCGTATACTTCTGCTACTTGCCCTTCAGTTGGTGTTGGAGGTATTTCATTATTACCAGTGATCTTGATAGCAACAGGTTCCTCTGAAACAATAGGTTCTTCTTCTTCTGGGTGAGACACTGGAACAACTTCTTTTCTTTTATTATCCGATTGCCAGTAGTTCTTTGCAAAAATATCAGGCAAGACACAATCCTTTACATAAAAGTCTCTAACCCCAACAATTCGTCTTTCTCTTTCACAAGCCTTCAACCATTCTGGTCTTATTATTGGAATATTCATATCACTAGCTTTAATAAATTCTGGGTTTTGTTTGTTTTCTCTAGTACATAAGAAGTGGGTAGTATCTACTTTAACTTGAGATTGGGGAGGATAAGAGGCACCAATATTCTTTAAGGTTTCTTCAATATCTGCAAGTGTGAATTGATCATTAGGAGTAAAATCACCCAAACAAACAGTAATACCTGATAAATCTGTCATTTTGAGTGTTTTGACTTCAACTTCATTAGAAAGGAAAGTACCGGCGGTTGTATCAAGACGTAATTGGAATCTAAAAGATTGATCTATTGGCAATCCTGATAATTTAGATGTCTTATTCGTCAATGGTTGTGGGATTGATCCTAATTTCTTACCATCTTTAAATAAAATCAAGTTCTTCAATGAAGAAGTACCTAAATCTAATTGATCCCATTCTAACACACAAGAAGTTTGAGTAACATTTCTAATTTTAAGGGTTGGAGGATTTGGTAAATTTGTAGCAAACGTATTTAAAATTTCATCTTGGATACGCAGAAATAATTCAGCTTCTTTATATTCACTTTCTAAATCTTGTTCACATTTGATCTTAACAATTGAACCTGCTCTTACACCATTTGGTAAAAGGATTGTTGGAAACTCAATCAAATGATGATCTTTGGTTAACAATAAAGCTAAGGAAGCATCAAGTTTCCCTACAGTCAATGAAACTTCAACCATTTTCTAATGTTAATGTGTTGTTTAAATGGTTTTCTCAATTGCAATTGATTGGCGTTGTAAACAAAATGGGCAATCTGCTTGGTCTACTTTATGATTTATGTTGTTCGTGTCAATTTGTAAATTTGTTAACCAAAAAAAGAAGGAGTCGTGTAATGACATACAAAACCGCAAACTATTATAACCTACTTACACTAACTACTACTAACCACAATAACTAATGATTACATTAAACATCTTATATAATGTGGAAATGGTGACAATTACATCTATTAAAAACTGAAAATAATGCTATATATATAATACAATAAAAGATACGAAATGATAAAAACATTATTGAAGATATAATGTGAACAAATAAAACATAGTTTCTATATTGGAATTCCCATAGCTCTCAAGTCCTCTTTAATTTCTTCATCTGTAGCCTTCTTTAACAAAAGCTCCTCAGGTAAAGACGAATCTTCGGACAATGTGGCATTTACAGCTGCCGGAAACCCATGGAATTGTACTAATCCATTCAATACACCTATTTGGTGATTGACATTATTCCTTTGTTGAACCAATTCAATTAATGTATTTTGTTTGATGGTTTTTTTGGATAATTGGGTTTGATCATGTATTCCATCTACATAATTGTATTGATGATAGACTGAAGTATTATCAATGGATTCATCCAGTGGTGGTCCTGCCACGGTAACATTTGGAATTGATGGAATGGCTGTAAAACTGAAATCAGGTACTAGTTGATCTAATTGGTTTCTTTCTTTATTTATTTTGTACCATAATGAAGTTGTTTCCGTTATCATATTATTTTTCAATTCCATGACATTCTTCAAAAAGTTTTGATGGATTGATGTTCTTGTAGCCATAGTTTCTTTATCAATACATTTCAATTTATATGCTAAATTAGAATTGGCTAATTTCAATCCATCTTGATAAAATCCATTAATTTTATAATATATTTTCGACAATTCAGGATGTGATCCTTCTAGACATAATTGTAATTCACGTTCTAATAATGCCAACTTATCCTGATATAATTTATCTCGCAATTCGGCAAATTTGGATTCTATCGAAATCAATTCTTGAATGGCAAGTTTTCTTTGTTCATTAAGATCAACAATATCAGCTTCAACCTTTTCTTCCTCTTGTTTACCAGATTCTTCTTGACCATTTGGAGAAGTCTCCGCGGATTTGATTTCTTCCCCTTCTTCCACTTCGTCCTCTTCATCCTCGTTGTCTTCTTCATCTTCTGCTTCGTTATCCTCTTCATTGAAATCGATATTTATCTTACTTGATTCTTCTTCTTGAATTGGCTCTTGTGACGTGTTTTCGTTATCTTCTTTCGTCAGTATTGTTTCTTCTATAGCTTCCGGACTTTCTTTCTTAACTTCCGCTTCTGGGGACTTGTTTTCAATTGTATCGGGCGTGATTGCTTCATTCTGAACAGGTGAAGGATAGCTATTAGGAAGGGCTTCAGGATCACTCTTTCTTCGTTTTGTACCATTTTCTGTTGTATCCTTGTCATCATCTATCTCTGATGGTCGCTTAAGCAGTATTTCCTTTTCATTCAGGGACACAATATCTGCATTTTGTTGTGTATTACTATCTTGATTAACTTCTGGATCTAGATTAGGTTCGTCTTTTATTTCCGAATTATGAACATCTATTCTATTAAGTTCATGTTCATGGTCAACATCATCATCATCTTCTTCTTCTTCTTCATCATCATCATCAAAGTCTGAATCCACATCCTTCAATCTTGCCAACTCTGTTAGCTTCGATAATGTTTGTAAATCTGAGACTTTCCCTCCCACAGAATTGTCACTGTCATTATCATCCAAGAAATCCATCTTGTCGGTTTCTGCTTCTGAATCATCATCACCTAAATCACTAAGTTCAGAACTTTCATAACTATCTTTTCTTCCATTGCTTTTTAATCCTTGTACACCAATAGGGGATATATTAGTAGTACTTGAACCTGATTCATCCAAATCATCTATTTTTGAAGGATGAATATCCTCATCACTATGAAGATCAGTCTCTCGGAGTGATAATTCAAAAGGTGGTGGTGATGTGGCTATATCCGTTAATGGTGATTCTCGACCTGTGATGTTTTCTGGATGATTGAAATCTTCATCTTCATCTTCAATGTCACCATTTCGGGTAGATTCTTCATTTGGTGAATCGGCAATTTCAGACAATTCGGCTTTAAGTTCTTGTTCAACAACTGACATTGTGTAAAGTGTTATTATACCTTATTTATTTGTTGTACACTTGAGTTTTATTTGTACGAGTTAAATTAGATTTGATAGTTGTAAGTTTACAATTGTGATGGTTGATATGTTGTTGTGTTGGGTGAATTTACGATTCTCCGAATCTGTTTATTAAAATAAAAAAAAGAGCACAACTAAAAATCGTGTTTGTTATTAGTTAAATTGGTGGTAGTGGGTTGGTGGTGGTTGGTAGTACTCTTATCTCTATTTGCTATTCTTGTTAATAGTAGTGTTAATGATGATGTCCCCCTATTAAAATTATATAACACTAAAAACAATGAATTGATTGGTAAAATTGTATGTGATGAATTTGTATGGGAAATTCAATTTAATTTTAATTTTAAATTTCTTAACTGAGGAAAAATAAAAAAAATTGAAAAGTCGAAGTTAAAAAAAAATAAAAAAAAAACGGAGAAATTAAATTTATATAGGTGGTCACGTGTCATTCCCAATTAGGAAATTCATTCCATTTCTATAATAATTATTTTCTCATCAATACTCATCTCATCACCACACAGTTTACTATTGATGAATTTTTTTCAATTTACTATAAGGATTTTAACTTATTCTAGATATTTGATTTAACACTTTATAAATACATGTATTGATCTATAATGTCTAGTTTTGCATCATTATTCGGATCTGTCGAAAAGGATTCCACCGTTGATAATTTATTTAAAAACTCGGCAGATGGTCCAGTCTCTAGAAATCAATTACCAAAAGGAAGAACTGTGATCAATATACCCCAAGTTGCAAAAAAGTCACCAGAGCAAGAAGAAGAATCTAAAGAAGAAGAAAGCGATGACATTAAAGATCGGGAATCTGATGAGGAAGAAGAAGAAGAAGAAGAACAAATAGAAGAAACCAAATCAAAGAAGAAAGCTAAAAAGAGGGCTGATTTAAATGAAGATTTAGAAGCATCATATTTTGACAAATTGTTAAGTGACAAGAAAGATAAAAAGGAATCTGAAGAAGAGGAAAATAAGGACGAAGAATCAGAGTCAGCCGATGATAATAAGAAAGAATCTAAACCTAAATCCACTGTTGCAAAGACTATTGATTTAAAAGAATCCGAATTGGAAAAAGCCGAAAGAACAGTGTTTGTAGGTAATGTTCCTTCAGATGTTATTACTTCAAGACATATGGAAAAATTATTTAAAAATTTATTTAAACCATATGGAAAAATTGACTCTGTCAGATTTAGATCGATTTCATTTGATGAAAGTTTACCTAGAAAGATTGCCATTGCAAAGAAGAATTTACACAAATCAAGAGACTCAGTCAATGCATATGTTGTATTCAAGGAAAAGCCAGCATCAAGAAGTGCAGTTGCTCTTAATGCTACTGTATTCGAAGGCCATCATCTTCGTGTAGATCATGTGGCACATCCAGCTCCAAAGGATAATAAGAGAACTATTTTCGTTGGTAATTTAGACTTTGAAGAAAAGGAAGATACTTTATGGAACTATTTCAACGCCAAGTTAGATAATGATGTTGAATCCGTTAGAATTGTTCGTGATTCCAAAACTAATATGGGTAAAGGGTTTGCATTGGTACAATTCAAAGATACACTTTCAGTAAATAAGGCATTGTTCTTAAATGATAAACCGTTAGAAACTGGTGATAAATCAAAGAAGGGAAGAAAATTACGTATATCAAGAGCTAAATCTCATGCCAAACCATCATTGATGTCTCCAAACCACATAGATAATCTCAAGAAAAAGCACGTAGCCAAAAAACAACAATCATTAAATGATGCCCAAAAGACTAAGTTGGGTAGAGCTCAGACTGTCTTAGGTAAAGCTGATAGATCAACAGTTGGTAAGACAAAGAAGACTACTATTTTGGAAGGTCAAAGAGCTACCAAGGGAGATCGTGTTGCTGGTATCAGGGGTCTTAAGGGAAAAGTTAAAAAACCAAGAATAAGAGAAAGAACAACTAAGTTCAAGAAAGAAAGAGAATCTATGAATAAGGTTTAATAGAAAGCATGTGTAATACATTCGAAGTAATAAGAAGAATTATGGGTGCAAAATTTGTATCTATAAGCGATGTTTCCAAAAAAAAAATAAAAATTAGGTGGAGGGACTAAACGATCTATTTGAGCTCCCCACCCCCCTGATCTTCAACAATTCTCTGTTTATGCATGAAGTTATATGTTTCATATTTGCTTCCCTATAACCAAGTGGCTCTTGGCATAGTGCCATTTGTATTGTTTCGCTCCCTTCCATTTCAAAGAAACAAAGATAAATCCAAATCGGGTAATTAGGAGGCAAAAAAAAAGATAAGCGGCAAATTCTCTCCACACTTTCGTTTATTGTTAATTAATTGTAAGTAAAAGTTATTCCTTCTGTTTTAGGATATAAAAGAGTTTAAAACCACATCCTTCATTCACCCAAATCGTTCCTAGGTGTAGAAGAACTAGTTATAATTCAGAAGAATGTCTGCAATTGACGAAGCAAGTTCCATCGAAGAATCATTTGTAACGCTTGATATTGAAACTGCAGAAAATATGTATACAATAACCAAAGGAGTTCCAGAAAACCCGCTTTCCTATGACTTATTAAAGGATTGGACGCACAAACTTTGTAAAGAACCCAAGAACATCTTGGCTCAGAATGCATTTGCCAAACATCCAATCTTGGAAATTATTGGCAAATCAAATGTTGAAACTTATGTTAAACATCAATTCTTATTCAATGTTTCAGTAGATACGATTGGTTCACCTGCGTTTTTGAATAATCAGAAGCTGTCTGGTAGATGTTGGATTTTTGCTTCTTCTAATATTTTTAGAACTCATGTTATTAAGAACTATAATTTAAAGGATGATGAATTTCAAGTTTCTCAATCATACTTATATTTCTATGATAAATTAGAGAAAGCGAATTACTTTTTGGAAAACATATGTGACACTGTGGATGAAGATTTGGATTCTAGATTAATTGCATATTTGAACACTGCTCCTGTAAACGATGGTGGTCAATGGGATATGATTGTCAATTTGGTTAGTAAATACGGTATTGTTCCAAATGAAGTATTCCCTGATAACGCGCAATCAACAGCTTCTGCTAAACTAAACTATATTATTACTGAAAAGCTTAGAGAGTTTGGATTGGAAATTAGAGAGTTGATTAAGAATAATGCAACAGCTGCAGAGGTTGATAAATTCAAACTTCGCGCAATGCAAACTATCCACAAGATTATTTCATTAGGGTTAGGTACTCCTCCAAGCCCAACTGATAAGTTTGTTTGGGAATTTATTGATAAGGATGGTAATTATAAATTCTTTGAAACTACCCCCTTAGACTTTTTCAAGACCCATGTTAGATACGATGCCGAAGCCCATTTTTCTTTAATTCATGACCCAAGAAATGACTATGACAAATTATATACTGTTGACAGATTAAACAATATCTTCCAGGGTAAACCGATTGAGTATGTTAATACTCAACTTGATGAAATTAAAGAGTGTGCCATTGCGATGTTAAAGGACAATGAGCCAATCTTTTTTGGGTGTGATGTGGGGAAGTTTTCTGATAGTAAAACAGGAATATTGGACACAACAGCATATGATTATGAATCAACATTTGATTTTGATCTTTCTATTAACAAGCTGCAAAGATTGAAAACTGGTTCTTCTCAAATGACCCACGCTATGGTGATCACTGGGGTCCATCTTGACCCTATTTCGAATAAACCAGTTAGCTGGAAAATCGAGAATTCTTGGGGTGAAGCATCTGGAAAGAAAGGTTGGTTTATGATGACTGATGAATGGTTCGATGAATATGTTTTCCAAATTGTTACTACTAAGAAATATGCTTCTAAGAAAGCTTATGACGTTTGGAAATCAAAAGAGTTTAACGTTCTTCCATTTTATGACCCAATGGGAGCATTAGCTTAGAGGTTTAGATGTATATACAGCAAAGTAGCTAGTTAGCCTTTGTCTACTTCCTTTTTCTAATTGACTATATCTAATTTTTCATGTACTTTTGTCTTGTAGTAAAAGTCTTTGGTAGTTGTTCTGTTGAATCTTGGGGGTTCGCGTTTTTGTTGGTTGCGCAGCATTTGAATTTTTACAACACACTCAAATGAACACCATTGTAATCTAATCACTTAACCAGCGAACAGTGGAGATCACAATGACACATAATGGATCTCACAAACAGGAGGGATCCATTCTAAATGAAGCTGGGTTAGATAAAGAAGTTGCTTCGTTACAGGAATTGTATAAGAAAGCATCCAATCCAAAGGATTTATATGATTTAATTGACAAGATTGATGATGTGGTATCCCAAATTGATACAGGCCTTGACAATTACACGAGCATAAAACAAAACAAGCACCAGCAAGATATAACTAATATAGAATTAATTAGAACGACTAGACTATCGAGCACAATTACTCACTCCAATGAACTTTCCAAATTATTCCAAGTTGCCAATGATTTGGGCCATTCATTAACATACAAGATTAAATCATTAGATGAAGAAATTGGCAATGTTGATAAGACTTTGGACTTTGTTAAGAATATCCAATTACTTAAGAATAACATTAATCAAGCACATTACGCAATAGAACATAATAACTGGGAATTGGCTGCGCAATGTATTTATAAAATTACGTCTAAATTACCTAAAGAATTGATTGACGGGAAGTTTGCTTCGGTGGTGATACCTTCCACAGAGATACCACAACTTCCTCAGGTAACCATTGAACTATGGGTTGATAAATTGACAAATATCTTTAAGGACAAATTTAATGAAGCTGCCCAAGCTAGAAATGTTGAACAATTGACGAAATACTTTCAATTATTCCCAATGATTCGTCAAGAAGAAATTGGATTAAATTGCTATTCGAAATTCATTTGTGAAATTATAAATGAAACTCTGAAAAGCTTGATTTCTAGAACCAATGATGTGAACCCTGACAACTTACTTCCAGGAGTTTTTGCCACAATCTCCATGCAACTATTTGAGAGTATATCGATGATGTTATCTCAACATGGTCCTTTGATCAAACGATATTATGGTTCTACTTATCCTGGTGCCCTTACCTATGTGATTACAAAGATCCAACGAGAAATCGATATGCAGATTGGAATCATATCGGATACATTTTATGATATGAGAAGGCTTGAAAAGTACTTTCAAGACATTAAATTGTATAACTTCCCAATTTTAGTATCTAGACAGAATCAATTACGAGAACAGTCAAATGATGGTAGAAGTCTGGGTGAATATTATGATACAAGTGCAACAGATATTGGCGATAATGATTTAGTCCCAATTAGACAAGTAGGTGATATGCTTCTGGAATTGGCTAGTATTCTCCACCATTGGTCCATGTATTGTAAGTTCATCACAATTAAGTACTTTAATACTCAACAAGCTGTAAACAATGAGGTACTATCCTTACCGGTATTAATAACCAAATCCAATTTCACTACAAAAATCAACGAGAAATTATTACCGTCCTTTGAAATCCTTCATAAATTCTACTTCCGGAAGTCTTTAGAAAAGGCAATTACTATTGAAGAAGTTCCTTCTTTAGATTCGTATCTTGCGGTGCATCCAGTGGCTGACCGTTTTGTATTTCCTGAACAAGTACCTTGCTCTTCAGTGATTGAAGATTTAACCTTGGTCCTAAACACGACGCTCGGGTATGTTATCGATTCAGGTATACCATCCTCGGTTAAAACATTCATCAACGAAAGTTTCTTGGTTATCCAATCGGATTTAATTAACGGGTTCTTTATTAAGAATCTTAACGACAATCAACCACGTTATAATCAGACATTATCCTTGCTCTCGCATCCTACTGCTGGCACTGGGGCAAATATAAGTAGTGGAAACATTTCGCCTGGACCATCTCGAGGTCTGACTCCAGATCCTGGTGCAGGTGGGATGGGATTTCTTAAAGGTGCAGCGACATCTGCATTGGGAAGTGTGGTGAGTGGATCAGGTGCAATTGTGGGAAGTCTTCAAACTGTTCCTAATAATCCAAAATTACTCAATTTTATAATCTACTTGAATACCGTCGCTATGGCACAAGAATATTTTGGCAAAGTATTTGATAAGATCATGAACAAGAATAAGAATTATTTGAAGAATAGTTTTCCATTTGGAAGAGACAAAGAAAAGATTGAAACGATATTGAAGAATGATTTCTTGGACCCATTTTTGAATATAACCAATAAAATCATATCTGAAAGTTTGATTAATCTTTATAACCAATCTATAAAGAGTAAATTGATTACTCTTGTGAATGAATTTTTTCCGGACTCGAATGACAACTATATCATATACTCATCGGCATCTTTGAATGATCCAAGCACATTAATTAAATTTACTTCAAATTGGCATTCCTTGATTAAGCCATATGTTCAAAGTTGTCATAAATCATTAATATTCGATAAATTATTAAGGCTTATCGTTATCAACTTATCAAATTTAATAGAAAAGAAATTGATGCTTGCATTAAAGAAGATTAAGATTAACGAATTGGGCTCCATTAAGGTAGAAAAGGACTTATCTTATTTAATCAATCAAGTGTGTGCAGATAATTATCCATTAAGAGATAAGTTTGTGAGAATAACGCAGATTGTTTTGCTTGTAGGGATGGATGATGAAGAATATGATGAAAGTTATCAACATGTTGTTATTTCTAAAAAGTCAAATGGTGATGAAGATGGTCTTGATTTAGATGAAAATGTGGGTATCAACTGGGTTCTTACCCCACAAGAAAGAAATCAAATTCGAAAGTATAGAATATAGAAACTCATTAAATAATTGTACATTTTCTATAAAGTTATCTTTAGTTATATATTATAAACTCTAGTGTATACTATATATTTCTTATTCAAGCTCGGGTGTATAGCTATCATCTTGGTCATCGATATCATTTGAATCTACCTGATGTTCTTCTTTTGGTTCTTCTTTTGTCTCATTGGTTTCCTTCTGCAGCTCCTCGTTATCCGTACTATCCTTGATGTCTTTGTTGTCAATCAATTTAACAGTATTTGGCTTGATTCGTAGTTTTCCAACAATTCCTTCGAATTTAGGATGGGTATATTCACATTCCGGGCCCTTTGGACAAAATCCCGTCAAAAACAAAGGACACAATATTCTTCTAACATGTCTATTTTTACAGTTTGGACCATCTGGACAAAACCCTTTATTATAGTTTTGACATTCGGGTATTTTCAGCTGTGGATCAACATGTAGATAAAGACATTCAGGAGTTTGAGTACAGAATCCATTCTTGGAATAAAATAGACATTCAGGCATCTTTCTTAAATTGTATTCATGTAAGAATTCACAATGGTCATTCTTTTTACAAAGGCCTCTTAACCAATGCTTACATACAATTTTATTTGAATACATTGAGGATACATGTTTGTTGGGACAATCATTACCATTAGGACATGATCCTATGGGTTTCATCGGATTGTAGAATTGACATACTGGACGATCTGGATCCAATCCAAAGTTATACTCGGTTCGTAGGAATGGTTCAAACTTAAAGTGTCTACTTTTTATGTCTGGATGAATAATTGGATGCAGGTGTAGCATTGCGATGATGTTGTGCTTGGGAACTTGATTGATTATTAATAATAGTAAGTTAAGGTAAATCTCTTCTTAGATATTTGCATGCAATCACAGAAAAGAGACATTATGCAAATGTAGTCAAATTGGAATTACGACATTTTATATGCAGGGAAATTTCAACTTTCTTCTTTCCTGTTCTTAATTAACAAAACTCCGAGAAGGCTTGTACTTTCATTATGAATATCAGGCCACATCACATTTCCGAAGTTTTCGGATATGAAAAACTCCAAATCAATCTAGAGGAGATTTGACTCATCTTGTATAGTGAAAACCTCTTATTATTCTTAGATTCTCCTCCTTCTAAGGTTATCACATAGAATTTTATATCCACAATTCGTGTTTTAAACTTTTATCCTAAATACCTTATATATATAGGTATTATTCTGTTATTATTGATCTATTTTCGTTCCGATATACTTTCCACTATTTTCAATACATCTGTCAGATCATTATCAAGAATGACCTCATCCACATCATCAACTACTATTGTTATAGGAAGTGGACTTGGTGGTCTTACAACTGCTATTGAGTTGTTAAATCTGGGTCATAAGGTGGTTATTTTGGAGAAAACTGATAAACTTGGTGGAAATTCAATCAAGGCTTCATCGGGCATAAATGGTGTTCCTACAAGATATCACCCCAAGGACAGTAAGGACAATACAGATGTATTTTATCAAGATACGATTAAATCCGGTAGAGGTTTATCTAATGAACAATTGGCTCGGAAATTGGTTGATAATTCAGGAGACGCGATTCATTGGTTGACTGATTCTTTCGATATTGATTTACTGGCATTAGTTCAATTAGGTGGTCATACTTATGCTAGGACACATAGAGGTAGTGGGAAACCACCACCTGGTTTTGCAATTATGTCTGCCTTAAGTATGAAGTTGAATAAGTTTCAAGAGACTAATCCTGATCAACTCAGTATTTTAAAGAACTCTAAATTTGAAAAATTAATTTATGACTCAGCTAATACTAGAGTTCATGGTATCGAATATGTCTCCAATGAAGACAATGAAGTACATGTTTTACAAGGTGACAATGTGGTATTAGCAACTGGTGGCTTTTCCGCAGATATTCATAATCACGGTTCTTTATTAAAGAGATTCAGACCGGATCTTTTAGAATTTCCTCTGTCCAACGGACACCAAACAACAGGTGATGGACAAAAGATTGCTGAACGTGATGTTGATGCTAATCTTATTCATATGGATCAAATACAAATTCACCCTACTGGGTTTGTCAAACAAGATAGTCCAAAGGATAGTTGGAAATTCCTTTGTGGGGAAGTGATTAGAGGAATCGGTGGGATTTTATTAAGCCCCTTGACTGGTGATAGGGTGGTTAATGAATTGAATACGCGTGATGTTGTCACTGATGCTATTTTAGATAATTGTAAAGTCGGTTCTGATAATGAATTAGGATTTCATGATGGTTCGCCAGTATCCATAATTCTTGTAAGTTTGAACGATGCCAATAAGGCAAAGGCCCATATTGGATTTTACGCGTCACAAAAGTTACTTCAACAGGGTAAAGTATCTGATTTGGTTGAAATGTTGCAAAAATTGAGCCCTGGTAGTGGAGTTACTAATGAAAAAGTTGTAGAAAATCTTGAGAGATATAACAAGATTGTTGCTAAGAATGAAGATTCTGATTTTGGTAGAACTCATTTTGGAAGTCATATTGACCTTAACGAAGGGTTTTACTTTGGGCTTATTACTCCTGTTCTTCATTTTTCAATGGGTGGTGTTCAAATAGATAGTAATGGTAGAGTCATGAGAAAAGATGGTGCTACAATCAAGAATTTGTATGCTGTAGGGGAAGTCAGTGGGGGGCTTCATGGAGGGAATAGATTAGGAGGATCTTCTTTGTTGGAGTGTGTTGTTTTTGGCAGAGTAGTTAGTAAAGCTATTTCCAAACTATGAGTTGTTTCTAAACTTTACGTGAATAGTATTTAGAAATTAAATATCTAGGTCTTAAACCTTTTAATCTACAAAGTTGTTTGTTTCCTAACTCTTTTTAACTATTTTTAAATTATGTGTATTTAAAACCTTCTATACTATACGGTGAAAGTCCTAAACTTATATGCTTTGAGTTGAATGGCAAAAGCGATACAAAACACCATCATAAAAATATAAATTACAGCCCTCTCTTATATTATCTTCCATTTAAAAAATTCATTCATCAAAATAAGTACCTAAAAACAAACTTAGATGTTAGATGGATATAACATGATTCTGACGGAAGCACCTAAAGTCTTAGCTGGTAAGTTCTTCTTGAAGGTAGCTCTAACTAAACCGTTGTTACCGTGGGTTCTAGCAACCTTACCCCAGATAACTCTGATCTTGGAACCTCTAACTTCCTTGGAAGCTCTGTAAACGTAAGCGATTCTCTTACCTAAGTAGAACTTAGCATCCTTGGAGTTAGCAACACCTTCAATTTGAATCAAAGATACGTTTGGGTTGGTGACGTTCTTAGAACGTTGGTAAGAAATGTGTTTACCTTTAACGTATACTAATAGAAAATGTTAGTAAAAATATTCCTGAATAACATTAAAATATCTATGGAGTCACGAAAACAACTGGTTTCATCAACAATGTAAAGTATCATATATGGCACGGTTTGTCTATTTTCTCGACGCTTGTTGTGGTAGTATCTTCTTGGTTTTGATTAAAGATTGATAGGTCGTTTACCTTGTAGTAGCATAACGAAACACTTTATTAATTTCTCTTGAATTCCTATTCGTATCAACATGTATAATCTTTCTCCCATTCACAGTTGGTATTGAATGACTGCTACTTAAGTTTATTCGACATTTTTATAAAGTTTTCAAGGTGGTGGTTGTAATAGACTTTACGTGAACAATATCTGATGTTGACCCAGTAATTTGTCGGGTTTTCTCAATTTCAACAACAATTTTCAAAGCTCCTTTTTAACATGACTCCGTAGGTGAGTATTGGTTCTATTCGATCTCAAACATACATCTGTGGGATTCAGCCATTTCTAATGAGTTATATTTAATGGTGTTTATTAAGAAAAGAAAGAAATTTCAATTAAGGCCCTTCAATAAGACAGATTTTTTTTTTTCGTTAGCATCAAAAAAATTGTTTTACTGTGAGAGTGTGTGAATGATAGAGACTGAGTGTACACTATAGCAACAGTGAGTGACGAACAGCGAATTGTTAGTGTGCGCGTTATTGTGTGACAAAAAGAATTCTCTAGAAAAATGTATGGGACCGAAAAAATCAATTCTTGTTATTGAAGATTGGATGTATCTGCATTGTGCTCTCAAATTACTGCATACAATTTGAAATGGAGCCCTAACCATTTGCACGTGACTAGCCCTAAACTCATGTGATTGAAAAAATAAATTCTTACGTCAGAACCTGGCTTCGCTATTTCAATTTACTTCCGCAAGTGTATCCTGCTTGAAATGGATTATGGTTTGGTTATTCTTATGAGAAAGTAATCATCATACGTTCCAGAGTTTTAGAATTTATAGTCAGAAATGAGATATACTTGCTTCTTACATGGCAATATTCGGTACTTGTCTATCGTAGAATTTACGCGTTGCAACGCGCAATTCTGACGTGAAGGAATGAAACCGTTGCCAGAAATACTTGGTGGTTTAAGCCGAGCTACAAGTCCTAGATGCGAAGTTTTGACTTCGCATAACTAGTGATTTTGAAATTTTAGAGATGGACAAATAACTACGATGTTTCTACAATAATCTTACCCTTTATTACCAACTAAATCAAGCTATAACACAAGAGAATAACTTCCTATAATCTTACTCTTATTCAATTTTGATTTCCTTTTCGTTCTTCCATTTTTCAACGTTAAATCTCCAATGTTTGGCTTCACCAGCGTCATATTTGGAGTTCTTTGTTGTACCAGATGGAGCATTATGAATAGACAAATTAGCCAAGTTGGTTAAATTGACAAAGTTGTCGTAGACCGGCTCGTCTGTTCTATAATCTACTTTATCGAACCATCTGGTTTCCCAAGCAGTATCTGTTTCTCTTTCCTTTTTTCTCAATTCACGTTGCTGGTTTTCAATCAAAGATTTTTCAGTGTGAATTAAGTTATAATCAGATTGTCTAATTGCTTCAGCCACTTTTTCCCAAGCTCTTCTTGATTCAATTTCATGTTGTTGTTCAATTGGCTTAACTTGTAAATGTTGTGCCGCTATTTTCGAAGCATCATAGAATAATTCATCATATTTGGTTGGAGTACTTGCTCCTTTGCCAATGTAAGATTTACCTGACCATTGACCGCTAATGGTAACCAAAGCATTTTCTTTGTTTGCTGTTGCTAATTGATCGCGATAAATTCTTGCCTTAAATGTATTCTTCTTTCCAGAAACCCATCCTCTTCCAGAATATTCAACAACTGCCATGAATCCATTTGAACTTTGGATGAATGAGGATCCTTCCAATTCCACAAATGGCGAAGCAGTGATCAAACCTTCGATATGTAAAGGTGGTAAAGTGACTAAATATGATTCATTCAAGTCTTGAAATTCTAAAAGCGCATGTCCATATTGTTTAATGTTAATACTTGTAGTTGAAATACTTGAAGTAATTCCATTGTAACCTTGTAAGGTCACATTATGTTTCATATTCTTGATTGCATACGCAGTTACTGGTGGATGATGACTAACTTGTTCACTCAATAAGATAGCCTCGCCATGTACGGAGTCACAAGGCCACTTCCCAACAAACACTTCGCCCAAGAATGGATTCAATGGTTTCTTTTCAGAACCCATAGTTTCATTTCTTGAACAATATTGAGATTTTAATGTTGAGATAAACCATCTAGTAACAGCAATCATACGTTTAAGAGCAACTGCTTCAACTTCATCTTTATTTTCTGGATCGGTAGCTCTGATCAAATCAGCATCTACAAATAAATCAGGATGTTCGGCCCAATATTGTGAGTATTCAACTAAGGAGGTTGGTGATAAGATGAATGGTGGAGCTGTTAAGGAAGATAAATCACCATTGAATGATGCAATTGATTTCAAGAAGGAAGTCCAACTACTTGATTGAGAAGCCGCGGTTGCCATGTTGTCAGTGAGAAATTTGTCTATAACTGGTATCAATGAAATTCTATAATAAATGAAGAAAGAAGAAAAAAGCGTTTAATAATTCAATTGAAATGCAAAACAAAGGAACTTCGTGTGATGAGTGTTGTTGCTGTTGTTGTTATGTTTATAAATTTGTGTCAATTTTGAAAAATGTGTTGTTGGAGTGCAATACTTTCTTCCTTCATTCGTTTAATAATTTAGGGTGCGGAACGACGACCAAATAGAAAAAGGGGGTTCCCCATAAAAAGTTCGAACGGAAAACAGTGCAATCGGCGAAGCAAAAAAAAAAAAGTTTCGAGAAACAAAATGTAGATTGGCTGCTTCTACTGGTGGCAGTGGCAGTGACTGATTGATTTATGTATGAATTATAATTGCAAAGAATTTTTCTCACTAAAATCGGATCATTTTTACTTTGTGTCATTATTATTGTTTCTTGGTTATTATAAGGTCTCTATCTAAGTCTATTTTATATGTTCTAAAGTTTTATATATATGCCTCTCTTGTCGAATTGGATTGCAACTACAGTCAAGATTAATCCATGAATTGTTAATATAGCAAGAGATGTCCAGATATTACATTCTAATGTATTAATACTCATATTGACAAACCCAGTCATTAAATTAGCAATCAAGAAGATTAATAATCCGTTGTTGTTAGTGGCTTCAAGAATTTTCGAAGTAATGCTACTTCCTGGAACGAACTTATCAATAAGGTTGTAACCAAGCATGAATCCCGCATTATAAGATACCACCCATAACACATATGGACTATTGGCTAATCTTCTGGAAATATTCGTGAAATAGGGGGAGGAATTAACGTATGAAAATAATACTTGGTAAAATACTGAGGTTATAATTAATCCCGAGGTAGTTGACACCGTTAACCAATTGTTCTTTGATTTTGGCTTTGGTTTCGTTTTACTGATAGAAATCAAGTTATTTGTAGTTTTATAACCAGTTAAAGTGAAAGATCCAAATGATTGACCGAATAAGAAAATTGCAAAATATCCAATAAATGAACAGATACCTTCCTTATTCATAGTAATCAAATTATCCAATCTATTTTCACTGGTTAACACAAATGTTAAAAGATTTGTTTTATTTAAAACAACTTCATACCCTAAGGTTATTGCAAGGGCAACAATTGCTCTTGGGAACATCTCGAGGATTGGGTCCAAAATAGCCAACATTGTTGGTAATAATCCGAGAGTTATGAAGAAATTCCAATGAATACCGTATTCGGTAACATGCTCTTGATAATCCAATTGTTTCACGCTGACTAATCGTATTAATCCCAAAATCAACAACGGAATTGATTTGGTTAAATTTTTCGCAATTGATGACACGTATATTCCCAAATTAAATTTGTAGGTCTTTGCCGTATGATTTTTGATCAATGAGCGTGAATTAACCAATCCCATAGAAAATACAAAAGAACCAACTCCTAAATCCATCATGGATGTACCCCACGTTTCAACTTTGGCAAACCGTCTAGGAAAGATCTTAAAATCAACTGCCAATATGGCAAGGTTTGTAATTATTAACATATGTGCTCTATAAGCAGTTATGAAGGTCTTTCTTGGTAAGAACTGTGATTCTACTGCTGTTGTGGATTGTTGCTTTGATTTAGATTGCTCATTGCCAAGATTGAAATATTTCTTGATACAAAATAGCACCAATACTGGTAATATGATGACAAAATGTAGAAGCTGAACGTTATCACTATAATAAGTAATGGAAGCTAAGATAGAGAAAACGTTAATAGCGAAATCATATTGGAATGTTAAATCATCTTTTAATATACTCTTTAAAATTCTAAATGCAAAATATGATGTCAAGGCAATTGAAGTTACTTCATAGATTTCACCAATGGAACCACCAAGTAAATCAGAAACAAATTGTTCTTTTTGTTGCTTTAGTGTTGTAGCCATTCTATTCTATTGTTTTACAATATATTCCGGTAAGTGTGCTTGGAAATATGTGTGTATATCTATGTATACATATGTGTTGACAAGGCTATGTATGGTATCTATTGTCTTGTAAACCAGTTGAAAAGGAGCATTCGTTTGAATTTAGTGAATGGCAGCGGCATGTGACACTCTGGCCCTAAAGTTTGAACCAAAAATTAATTTTAATTTTTTTTCCTTCAATTTCTTCCAAGCAAATGTTAAAATTATAATTGTAACTTAAAAAACACTGGAAGTTAATTGTTGTTGTTCATCAGTGCAACTTCATAGAATCTCATTCACTTACACGCTTAATGATCCCTTAAAGATCAAAAGTCTGATTTCCCTTTATTTAATTAACCAATCTAATACTTTTCCACATATATATATACAAAGGCTCATTCCAGAATATACGAAAGTGCGACCATTTAGTGCAACCAGAAAATTACATCTACAGTAAACGATGGAAACAGTAAATAAACCAATTGAAGAAAAAGTGACATCAGATGACAATACTACGATCGCTGATAGTTTGTCAACCCCAAATAATAGAAATAGTGAAGATAAGCGTATATCCCTAAATAATAACTCAGACTCGGATACTGAGTACACCCATGTTCTGCCGCTGATGCTGCAACCGCCAGATTCACCAGCAGTCCTTGAAGAATCATTAATGTTAAATATCGCTCCCGTCAGTTCAAGAGGGAAAAGTGGCGGTAATGAATCTGATGAATGCTTGCTATATTCTGATTCTGATGTTGCTTCTCAGAGTTCATTGGATTTGTTGGGGAATTCAGTACAGCGATCAGACAGATTAAGCCCTCGTGCACACTTTCGAAGGCAGGCATCATTTAGCTCCGAAGAGGATGATGAAGACAACCAAGAAAGATTGGCATTTCTTTCTCCTCCCCGAGTGAAACCTAGAAGGAAGTCCAGAACAGGATCACCTCTTGCAGATCGAGATAGTGTGCAAGGTACACCAACACAATCAAAGAAACCAAGAAGATCATCATCTAGAAGAGGAAGTGGTGATTCGGAATCAGTTACAAGTAAACCCAAAAAAAGAATACGAAAGAAATCTAAAGATATTACTCCGAGTGAGAAATCTCATAGATCAGAGTATTATGGTACTGGTTATACGTCTATGCCCGCTAGTGGGAAAATATTTCGTAATTTATTAATCCTTGAAGAAAGTTTACGTGAACAGGTTATTCTACAAAGAAAGATGAGAAGGAAGTATCTTACATTTTTATCTATTTTATGTTCAATTATTGCTTCTATTATTCATCATTTGTTTATATTGGATGCATCATTGTCATCAACCGGAACTCAAAGAGTTATCTTACAATTCTTATTGTTTATAACTATCATTACCCTTATGTTGTATCATTTATCAGGTGAATATCAAAAAACAATTGTTGTGCCAAGGAAATTTCTATCTTCAACGAACAAGGGGTTAAGACAATTGAATGTTCGTTTGGTGAAAATTAAAACTCCTTTTATTGACAAAGTGACTGATCTAATTAGGGAAATCCTGTTATTTTTAGTGAACATTACTATTGACTCTTACCATAAATTATCTCCGAAATCAATTCAAAACAAAAATTCCAAAATTGAAATATTTTTAGTTGGGTGTCAATCACAATGCCAACCTAGAATAGGAGTAACTGACGTAAAATTAGTCTTGAATCCAAGAATGTTCAATACCGATATTAGGGAAGGTTGGGAATTATATAGAAATGAATTCTGGGTTAAAGAAGGTGTTAGAAGACGTAATCAAATGATTGCATTTGCTAATCCTGAAGCAACTAAACCCCAAACCAAAATGGTCAAGAGAAGAAGAAGGAAGTCGTCAACTCCAAGTATTGCGGTTGTTCCTGCCACACTAAGTGAAGAGAATTTACAGAAATTAAGCAAAGGGTTTGAATTCACTCAAACGAAACTCTTGAAGGACCCAATTATTGCTGAGGAGGACGAAGAAGACGTTAGTAGTACTTATACGTGAACACTTGGCTAGTTAGAGGTAATTTAGAGATATTCTTAATGTCGTAACGAAATATAATAGAAAATGTCGTCGGATCAAAAAAGTCGTCTTAAAAAAATTAAATGAACCTCATCTCTTTCTTCGATATTTTATTGATTTCTGTTTACTATCAATAAATAGTCTCTTCCTTTGCAACTATTTCCTGTTAACGATCTAAACTAAATATGTCTGAAACCAAGAAAACAACAAAGCCACAACCGTCCAGAAAGGGTAAGAGAGCATGGAGAAAGAATATCGATATAGAAGATGTAGAAGCTGGGCTTCAAAGTGCTCGAGATAAAGAAATTCTCCTTGGAAAAGATCATGAAGATGAACCTGATTTCATCATAGATGACAAACCTACTGAATCTACAAGAACGACCACTGTTAAGAAATTAAAAACACATGAGATCTTGACAAACAAATCAAAAGTTCCCGCTTTAGTGAATCCAAAAGTGTCTAAAAAAATTCAAACTATTCAAGGTGTAAAGAAAACTGATGTTTTAAAGTTGGTTAAATTAACTGGTGGTAAATATAAGAATGAATCTAGAACCCTTGCACGTATTGAAAAGGATGGGTTAACCAATGTTTCGAATAAGGATATTTGGGGGGCTTCAGAGGAAGAAGAATCAAAAATGAGCTTACCTAAGGAGTTCTCATCAACTTCTGAAGTTACTCGTGCGACCGTTGCACCAAAGACCTTAAAGGAGGCACCAATAAAATTAGTAGAAAATGAATTAACTGAAAAGATTGTGCATGCTGGTAAGTCTTATAATCCATCATTGGAATCTTGGAAGGAATTAATAAATAAGGAGTATGATGTAGAATATAAACGTGAATTAACTAGACAACAAATGGAAGAACATAGAGAAAAGATCCAAGCATTAACACAAACCCTTGATGATAATATGCTATCCGATAGTAGTGATGACGAATCTGAAGATGAGGCTCAAGATAATGATCAAGCTGAAGATTTTAAATTATCCATAAATAAACCTACCGAAGTTAAGATCAAGACAAAGACAAAGAGAAATAAAGAAGCTAGACATAAAAAGCAAGTTGAGTTGGAACAAAAGTTAAAGGATTTAAAGAAGCAATTGAAAGATTTATCTAACTTGGATGAATTGTTACAAAAGCAACAAGAAGAAGAGGAAGACAAGAAACAACAGCCAGCTACCAAGAAACAAAGAAAGAATCAAAAGCTATTTAAATATAATCCAGTTCAAGCTCCATTAGAAGTCAAGTTATCTCACGAATTGACAAATAACTTAAAGAATTTGAAACCTGAGGGTAATTTGTTCTATGATCAAATGTTGAACTTACAATCTAGTGGTAAGGTAGAAGCAAGAGTCCCAGTTGCTAAGAAAAGGAAATATGCTCCTAAAGTCACTGAAAAATGGACCTATAAGGATTTTAAATAGATTCATTGGACAATTCCTTTCTTCTTTTGTATACTATCATTTTATTGAACAATAATAGACTTAAATCAAAATAAATATATATGTGTAAATTAGCGATAAATTGCAAAATAATCCGTCTCTCCAATGCTAGTAAGTTTCATGAACTAAAATAAAAAAAATAATGACATTAAAAATACACCAAAGCAGCCTCGTAAGTGTTTCCTCCTTCACTTCGACTTCAACAGTTAACTTACGAGAAGTCCCAATCACCAAAGACATAACCTCTGTATAATCTTTCTCTCAATGCAAACAATCTACCTCTATAAGCAGAGTAGTATTGTTGTTGGACAGCTTGAGATGTCTTGAAATGTTCAGGAGCAACAGCTTCACTGGTTTGTCCTCTATGAACTCCTGTTAATAAGAAATCCCTCTCCATCATCTTGTCATCCCATTCATCTAAATGGTATCTATCATTTTTCCAGCCATTGTCCCAATATCTAATAAATTGGACACCATGACCAGCAAGACCGTAAAATGCGGTCATAATGGCATAGGGCAAAAACCCTTCAAACGGAATTGGCATTGTTCAGTTATATGGTAATAGATGAAAAGCCTTGTGTCGATTCTTTAACTTGAAGGTTTAGTTAAGATTTTCAGGTCAATGCTGTTTTTTTCTGTGTGGTTGGTTTGCGAGCATTACGTGAAAAAATTTTATTGCTGTTTGATTGGATCGTCAATATGGTCACGTGATTGGATTGAATGGCTGCAAAATTCAAAATATTCAATCACTTACAATCTGCCCAACACTAAACTATTCTAAATTATAATATATGCTCATGTGCTTAGTAGATGTAGGGGTCTCTTTTTATGAAGTTGGATTTACCAAAATTCCCATTTTTTGGATTTTCAGTAGTTGATTTTTAGTCAATTTTCGAGTTTTACTCCGCAAAATTTAATTAAGAGAATTCTCAGACGTATAATTTTACATGTAATTACAGTTGTCAAATGGATATCTACAAAAGACTGATCATCACCTTTAGCTACAATTCCACCAACCGAAACGTCATGGAATAATTGAGTTAGAAAGGATTTTGTAGTGATCGATTGTGGAACTGCTCCTGAATTTATTATTAATAACACACAGAAGTTAATACAAACGAAGGGTTGAGTCGTATATTACTCTCTATATAATTTATATTATGCTAACCTTGTGCTTCAATCCATCGCAGTACTTTGATGGAACATCACAATTACAAAAGGCACAAAAGCTCGAAACTACTAACTACTAATCGCAACCTCAAAGATATGGAGGATTTTAATTATTGGTTTAACCTCCAAACCACCTTAACGAATTTATCCATTCTTACTGCTTCTTTCAGTTGTATAAGACACCATTCATCTTCTCTTAATAAGACTCTTGGGATTGGTCTTCTTTGTGGATTTTTAATTAAGCATTTCGCAATGAAATCTTTAAATTCTTGAGTCCAATATATATTATCTTCTGGGAAGTCACATAATGCCAATTCACTCTTCAGAATCATATCAACTACTTCTATTGGACCATATAAAGTTAAATCAATTGGGAATTTGCCATTCGCAACTTCTAATAAAGACAACCCCAAAGACCATATATCACTTGAGATAGAATAGGATCCACCTGTTATTCTTTCCGGTGCCATATAATATTGTGTACCTACAAATGTTGATGCTAATGAATTGACTGCTTCACCACTTACTCCGAAATCACAAAGTTTAACATTCCCTTGAGAATCCAACAAAATATTAGAAGGTTTTATATCTCGATGAATGATATTTCTTAAATGCAAATAATCTAATCCTGCCAAGATCGAATTGGCTATTTTACCTAAAACTTTTTCATTTATTCGATTTGAAGGATCTTTTTTAAGAACTTCTTTATAGATTGAATCAAGTGATTGGCCATCCATATATTCCATGGCAATACCAATCATACTCTGCTTTTCCAAAATAAACGTACCATAATATTTAACAATACTTGTATGTTGACATTTTCTAGCCACTTCCAATTCTCGGAATATTTGTTTTTGAATATCTGGGTTAGGATCGGTAATGATTAATTTAAGAGCAAATATTTGATTATTTGGTAATTGATGAAGTTTACATTTAGATACTGAACCTCCATTACCTTCTCCAAGTTTTCCAATCTCTATAATTTGGTTTGCATTGGCAACAAGATGCCAATCATAAGGTGTAAGTTGTTCTAAATGATGTTTTACAGTAAGGGTGTCTTCTTCATCATCGTGTTGCTGTTGATGTTGTGCATGTTGCTGCTGTGGCTGCAGTTGCAGTTGTTGCATCAGCAGGGGCACTTTCCGATCAGGTCCGGTCGAAGCTTCATATACTTCCGGTGGAGATGGCGAAGTCATTTGGGTGTCACTGTCAGCATCAGTGGTATAATTACTATTGACGGGGTGTATAGGTGGGGGAGGTTTGCGTCTTAAATTAGTTGTGGATACATCTTTACTTGTGGGCGAAGACATGGACGATGATGAATTTGATGAATATGCAGATTGATGAGTATATAACTGTTGTATGGGTTGTAGTTTTAGTTGTGGTGGTTGGCGATGCAGTTGCTGTTGTAGTTGTTGACGTATGTTATAAGGGTTAGTCATTATCTTTGGTTGAACATTCTCCTGCGATGGGGGGACAGGAATGGCTAGACTAGGTAGTGCCCTACTCCCATCATTGGGACGTTTTGTATTTGGTATATTGAACAAGGGTATACCTGACATGGTTTAACTGGACTTTAGCTAGGTAATATAAGTCTCTGGTATATATAAAACTTGAGTAGTATATTAATGTGATGGAGGATATAATTCAAGTCGGTGGTTATTAATTTAATTTAATTTAATTAATTTCAAAGGGGATACAAAACTCAAAAATTAAATTAAAAATAAAAGCGTGTGATAAATGTGAATGTATCACATCAAATGGATGATGATAATCAAGTCAAGTTCCGTAGTTAATTAATTTATTTAACTTTTAGTAGCGATGTAAGAGACCAAAGTTGTAAATTGTAGGCCCAAAAAAAAAACCTTGTCTTACATTTACGATGAACGAGAGCCACCTTTAAATTGAAGCGATAGATAGAGACAGAAAGACATAGAAAGCACTTCATCATTTTAATCTCTCATCTCATTTTCATTACCTTTATACATTACATAGCCGTAATTGGTTACACGATTCCATACCTCCAAAGGCGGGCTGATCAACTCAAGTTTTGTTTCACTTTAGACGACTGATTTATGCTGCTGCGGCGTTTTTTTTCCTAAAATTACATCATCAATACGAACCAAATGTTTATAACCTCCCACCTCCAAGCTTCTATGAACATTTTGCGAATGAAATATTCCAACTCTACGTATTCAATCAAAAGTCCTCGTCACTGACATATTTATTTACTAAGGATTCTTTATTTATTTTATTTCTATTACACATTACAAACAAACAAACGTTTATATTTCGTATCTGATTAAAGCCTCCCCAACTTCCCACTGCCATAAATACCCCTCAACGCTTTTGTTTCTTTTTAGCTGCGCTAGTGGAAGATGCAACCTTCTTTCTCTTTCCAGTACCAAGTTTAATCAATTTGTCCTTCTTAGTGTCAATTGAATCAGTTTCTACTTCTTCATCAGGTATATCTTCCATATCATCCTCAACAACATCTTCATAATCAACTTTAGCAGTAGCAGCTCTCTTACCACCATTCACCACAGAATTACCTGTCTTGTATATAACAGTTGGATGAACCTTAGAGTTATATTTACGAGTAAATGCTCCTTTTTCTTTAGTTGGAAGTTTTATTTCTTGTTTTAACATTTCTCCAATATTATCAAGATCTTCTTTGGTCAAATAATATTCATCCATGATATCAATTGCTTCATCAAAATCCCCTCGATTTAATGGCGCCGTTGCTTTATTAAAAAGTACAGGCAAATAATCTAGACGTAATTCTTGTTTTGTAGTAGAAGTCTTGATACGGGTATGATATTGTAATTCTTGTAACATTCTTTGAAACTTCAATTGTTTAGAATTTTGACCTAGCCAACCACTGAAATTCAATCTACCAGTCATATTCCCTGCTACTTCATAAGAGGGCTTAACAGTAGACATTAATCCATGGAATGGTAATAAACTCCATTGTTGTTCACTTGATCTAATCAAAGAATTGATCGAATCGGAAATACTAATATCATCAGCCGCTTGCGCAACATGTTCAATTGCTTTTCCTGGTAATCTAGTATTTGTATTTAAATAATTTTCCTGAATCATTAATGGGGAAAAATCAATATCATTAAAATATAAATCCAATTTATCATTCAAACTATGATTAGGAGCATTCCAAATCCCCATTGATAATAATCTAGCAGCAATGTCAAATGGCTTTAATATAACTTGTTTTTTCCATGATTGACTAATTTCAGCAATTGAATTGGATCCAATTTGTTTTTGAGTCTTGGAAACTGTAGATAATAAATTAATCATTTGTCTAATATCTGAAGAAGTAGCTTGAACTAAATTTCCGATAATATTAGGATCAAGCTTAATATGCTCTCGAACAGCAATAGTCATTAATCTACTTTTAACTTCCGTTTCTGTTGGACGTCTAAATGGCAAATCTAACGTAACTCGGTCGAAAGTTCTCATTTTAGGTAAGGATTTATCATTACAAATCAAAATCATTGGCATGTTAGTAATACGACAAAATTGTGATAACGCACCAGCACCACCGTGATCACCACTTGACATACCATCAACTTCATCCATAATCAAACAAAACTTCTTACTATTTTCATTTTCTTGAGTATCATCTCTATGCTTGAAAAACCCAACTACTGAAGTATTGGATAATATCGATTTAACTTTTGCATTTAATAATGATTTAGAACGAACATCTGATGCATTTTGTTCCAAGACATCAAATCCAAGTTCTTTGGCAACTAAATGAGCTGCTGTGGTTTTACCTATACCTGGAGGACCGCTTATTAAAGCTGCTCTATAAATTGACGAAGGATCTCCACTTCTGGATTTAAACCCATTCTTTGAATTTATGAACCAATTAGATAACCAAGAACGTAATTTGGACACTTGACCTTTATTACCACACAATTGAGTAATCGACGTAGGTGCATACTTATCAGTCCATAATTTATCTTTTGCTGGTATATTCGATGTAGAAACTTGAGTTGGTTGACTTGATGATGGGTCGCTAGATTTAGCAGGTAAAGCTCTTTTCCGTTCTTCCTCTTTTTCTCTTCTTTCGTCTTCCGCAGCTTGCTCTAAAATCTTACGTTCTTCTTCTTCACGTTTTAGTTTTGCCTTTTGAGCCAATTCTCCAGACCCACCTTCTACTGGCATGTTGCTCAACAATTCAATAAATCCAGCTTCATCAATTGCCTTAATCTTTAACAGTTTGATCTTGGTAACTTTCGAAGGACCTGCATCTTGTCCAATAACTACCAAACTAGTCTTCCCCAGAATTGATTTGGTAACCTTTGCTCCATATTTCTTTGCGGTCATTTCAGCAGTATCACGATCTAAAGTCGGCATTTGTCCCGTGAAAACTATGGTCAAACCAGATAAACAATTAGGCTGGGCTTCGGGTAATTCAACATTACCTCCCATTGTTTGATTGGCCTGTTTTTGGGCATTCAAAGCCATGAAATTCACTTTTTTCGAAGGATCAACTTCTGGTAATTCAGCATCTGGAATAGAGGCGAGCACTTCATCGGCAGTTTTGGGTTTAGCCGATGATGATTGTGGCGGTAGAGGTGGTGGTTCCAGTGTTGGTGCTGGTGGTGCTCTTGTTGGCTTGACTGGACTCTGTTTCGGCGAAGGATGTTTCCTGGCTGTTTGTTTGGTTGGATACACTGTCTTTTTGGGTGTTGCAGGCTTTTTAGGTGTAGGTGGTTTTGCAATTTCTACTATATCATCATCATCACTAAATTCGAAATCGTCATCGCTGTCTAACGGAATAACTTCTGGTTCTGCTTTTCTTGTTGGCCTTTCGGGTGATGATTTTGGTGGTGGTACTGCTTTTGCTTTCTTTGCAGAAGGATCATCAGTTGCTTTTCGTTTCTAAAATTGGCAATTGTTAGTGAAAAAGAAGACTTAATTTTGATGCAAAAATATTTCTATAACTATACATACCTGAGTTATCTTCCCCTTGGACTTGAAGAAGTCATCAATGTTAACCATTGCGCGTGTACTCTATGTCTCTAGATTAACTCCAAGTGAAATGAAATAAGGAGTAACTTTTTTTCTCTAAGAGAATTGATACGTGTATTCCTTTGAATGGAAAGAAATGCGAAGAAGCGAAAATTTATAAAAATTAGCGTGTATTACTCAAAATGTGCTACGAACATACCGACTACTTCATAAGTTAGATGAATAACCCCATACGCCCCATTCTATTTACGATTTGATTCCTTTTCTAAATATTCAGTCCATAATGATGCAAAGCTTTGTCTCAGGGAACTATTATTATTGTCCCCACCCAAAGATCCCTTCGTGTTCGAAGTATTTTGTAATCCAGCTGCTACTCTTTGCAGCTGATCCCATTCCAATAATGCACTTATCAATTGTAATGCTTCAAATTTTTTAGAATCACCTCTTGGGAATTGTAGGAAACTTATAATGACATTTGAGATTAATTCTCGATCTACTGATTTATTAGAACTATCTCCACCTTGTTTTAACATCGTTAGTGCCTTTGTTAAATGTTCATTTAGAATAATGGCTTCATGTCGTAATTTTCCAATTGCCAATTGTTTATTGTTGATTTCAGCTTTAAGTTCATCGATCTGTTTAAGATTTTCTTCTAATTCGGACAATTTCTGATCTTTTGTTGCTATTTCTGTAGATAAAGTCTCATTTATGGATGCTTGTTCCACAATGGTTGAATTTAATGTTTGCATTTCTTGATTCAATGAAGCAATTGTTTCATCTGAACTTTTTTGAATGACAGAAATATTAGAGTTTAGTTTAGCAATGGTATCATTAGACTCCTGTATTTCCTGATCCTTTAATGTAAGCTTTTCTTTTAATTCATCAATTGTGGCTATATAAGATTTATTTTCAACATTTATTTCCGCTTCCATTACCTTTAAATCATTTAATTCCAGACTTAATTCATTTATCCTTTTAGTTAATTTTGAATTCTGATTTTCAATGTCATATTTTTCATCTTGTAATTCTTCAATAGTGGCATGATATTCTCTTCTTGATTTAGTTAAGGAATCGCTTAAACGTTCACATTCATTATTCAAATCGGTATTCTGTTCTTGCAATTGGGCAACTAATTCCGATTGCTGCTTATTTTCAGATAATTCTTGAAGTTGTCCCTTTAAATTCTCATTCTCAAGCGATAACTTATCGGCCAATACGGTCTTTTCTTCCAATTCAGATTCTGTTTGTTTCATATTACTAAATATGGTTTTCATGGAAGAAATCTTGCTTAATAAAGTATCATACTTCAGCTGAACTTCATCACGTTCGTCTTCTGTCTCTTTTAGTTGTTCAGATAATGTAGTGGTTGTTAAAGTTAACTTTGATAGTTGTGCTTGTAACTCAGCAATGTTGTGTCCATTCGAGATTGTATTATTAGCGTCTTCTATCACCTCATCTGCTACTACGTTAGAGTCTTCCTCAAGTTGTTCCTTGTTTCCTACTTCTTCCAGTTCTAAAATATCTATTTGTTCTGCGTTTGCCTCGGGCCAGGTACCATTTTCTTCTTCTATTTCTGGTTGTGTATTGATTTCATGTGGCTCTTGTTCTTCAGTAGGGGGTATAGCGTCCCATATTGGCATTTCTTCATCTTCATGATTATCGATGGAGTCAACGACATTTTCCTCCACATCGACATCTGGATGATCTATATTTGACAGTTTCCTTTTATGTTTAACCATGTTTTAAAAAATGCTATAGTGATGTGTATTAGAAACGAATGATCTATTGTAAACTTGGGGAAGATAAGGGGTGTCCTCTCAATGGGTTATGTGTTGGTATCTTTTCATATTTTGGTGGACGATTTTGGTTCTGCATACAATTTGAAAATCTTTTAAATCCAAGGCAGGAAAAAAATTTCTCCTCAGGCACGTGACCAGAGATTTTGTTTTGCAGCCAATTTTACGAAGCGTACACTTGTTTGAAATCAAGATATACAAGTATCTTTAAATTAACTGCAAATCACGCTAAGCAATATGTCTGAGTTTTGTTCTACATGTATCATCCTTTCATTGTACCCTCTAGTGGAAACAAATGCACGTAACGTGCCAACAGCTTTTGTAGGGAGCTAAAATTCTTGAGTATTAATTGGGATCAATCACCATTAATCTTTGGAAGACGTAGTGGCTTTTCTGAAAGACGGTGAAGCAACCTTCACAGGTATAAGTATTTTCTCAAATTGCAAATTATCGTAATATGGAGAGTGAATTATTATCTGAAGGTACTTGATAAGTAAAGCATTTTTTATAGCTATTACACATCACTTCTTGTTGAGGAGAATTATTTGTTTTAAAAATTTCTCGGTACATAAAATCTTGGTACATTTTTGATTTTTGTTTGGTTGCAAGAAGAATCAAGCTTTTTTTGTTTTGCTGTGGGTGATGGTTGCGTGTTTGTGTATACTTAATCATTTAATGAATTCGTTAAAGGAGGCGGATCAATTTCAGATGACTCTTGCAAAGATGAAATGAAACGAAGTCAACTTGCTACATTTATATTTTGTGCGACTCAAGGAGCTGAGCAGACACAACACTTCGATTATTTCATGAAAAAAAATAACAAAATAAATTGTTAATTACCACATAGAAATACTAAGAAATGCAACATTCTATATCGGGATTAACTGAAATCAACGGTTATAGTACTGGAGTAAGCGGAACTGTTTACCAATCAGTGTTTATCTAAGTAAATCTATACTATATAAATTGAAACTAGGGTTTATTGTTAGAGATTTAGCGTGAAATTGTTCTAGAATCAATACTAGACTTATTATTATCAAATTTAAACAATGGTTGAAGGATGCATACGTCATTCTAAAATATTCTTTTGCATTTTAACCGGAATTAAATAAGTAAATTAATTAAGTAAGACATAAAGAGACATTTAATTTTTTATTTTATTTTAATTTAGTGCCAATGCAAAATTTGTAAACAAATCTCATCAATCCCTAATTGAGTTATCAATTTGCCTGAACAAGAATAAACTGTAATTAAATTCAGCTGAAACATGTAATAAGAGTTAACTGATTAATAACATGTAAACGTTGAATCATACTGTAAATTTTTTACTCTTTTAATTAAATTTATTTATTTCACACTTGATACACTTTACATATAAATCTCCTATTCTATTGATATTGCACTATTGGCCAACAGCCTCTTTGTATCATAAGAGAATTCATCATACAATCATGTCTTCCATGAGTGTTAACTCACTCATTGACAAAGATCCTAACCCCAATAGAAATAATAGCAACAACAATAACCCGCTGTTACTGTTGCTGAATAGGACGACTTCTTCTACAATTTCATCGCCAACAATACGGCCAACAATAACGCCTTCATCAACAATACCTTCAACTAGTGCTCCAACTACAGCAGCAGCAGCTGCGGCATCTATACCTTTTTCGCTGCTGCCCGAGAGACAAAAATTTTATTCTCAACAACAACAACTTCAACAACCCCAACCACCACCACTACTACAACAACAGCAGCAAATACATCCATTTGCATTTGCCCAACTACCTCACCTCCAACAGCATTTTCCACAACAATACACACACATGGCACCATCTGCCACTGCAAGACCTCTTCCCAGTTTATCGGAAGTACAACATGATCACGAGGAACCTCAGCCACATCAGCAACTGCAACAGCATATACCTCCCCAACACCAACGATCCCATTCCATTACCATTTCATCATTGGGATCAACTCAACAACAACCGTCACAACAACCACAACAATATCCCAGTATAGAATCTTCAACAGGTCTCCTATCATTACTTGGTCCAAATGTAACATCTTTCCCGTTCTCCGAAAATGCATTCATAGAGGCGTTGAAGTTACGAACTGAACAAGAACGCACTAAACAAGAATATTATCGTATTGAAACAGCAAATAAGAATATGGCAATTGTACAAACTGCATTAAGAGCGCAAATCCCACCAAAATTAATCCCATTAATGTGTGTCGGCTCCACTCCGGAATTGACAGGAGAACAGACAAATGCAATGAATCAAGGTGTTCCTAATTGGGATCAATCGACCCCACAACAACAATCTTCAGGAGTTTCCAACCAACCTCTTACGACAGAACAGCAAATGCAATTCCTTCAACAGCAACAACGTCAGCTAATTCTCCAACAACATCAAGCGAAATCAAACATACAAGAACAAGGATATACCGAAGGTATCGGCACTCGTCCACCGCAATCGCAAGCACAAGCGCAAACATTTCAAAAAACCCATAGAGCAACAGGGAGTGTCGGAAGAATAGGTCTGGATACCTTAAACGCAAATCCCATCCCTCCTATGAGCTATAGATTTGGTGCAGGAAGTAGTTTAACGAAAAGACCGCATTCCCCAGCAAAGATTGGAGCCCAAGCGGTTGCAAATCTCGCCAACCCAACAACGCCATACCGAGGTTCATTTTCAAACACTAGAAGAGTTCCAACAAGGGGACATCAACGTCATTATTCAATGCCAGTAGAAACGGCATCCTCACCGTCCACCATGTCGCCGTCAGGCACCGGGACTACTACTGGGCCTGCAACAGTTGGCCCACGGACACGTTCAAATCGTCGTACTTCACAATCAAGCATCGATCTAAGCGCAATAGAAACCGCTGAGGCAACTTATGGAACTACGAAGAGAGGCTTTTCAAACTTACAATCTCCTTTAGGTTCCCAATCAACAATACAAGTAAAGCCAATTCCGGCGCAACCATTACACAAACAGAGCAAGCTGCAAGTCGCACCGCTGCAAGAATCAATGACTTCTTTCCAACATATCATTCAATTCCATCATTGGAAACCAGAAGGACCACAAGCAGGTCCTGGAGATCCTTCACGTGCACACAAACGACATAAATCAGTTTCCAATGACGAACTCTCTATTGGCAGCAGTAGACAACCACGACAACAACCTCCCCAGATCCTGCGAACTCAAAGTCGTACATCATTACCACCACCAGAGTCTCATGAGGCACAAATACAGGAAGAAGAACAACAGCAAGACCCAGATCTGTCGATCGATTCATCTGCGAACGATACAATTGGCCTGCTGAGGATTATTCCTGAAGATATAAACCCTCCTGTGGGCCATCGTCGTCAAGAACTGAATGTGGGTAGATATCCGCATAATATCCTATCTCCAGAGAAGGAATAACCATAACAACAAATGCATTCTTTTTATTTAATTCGTTCGTTTATTTATTATTACATTTATATTTCAGGTCATATTTATAGAGATCAAGGAGTTTCATGCAAGGAAGGAGATATATAACTGGAACAGGCACCTATAATGTTGTAGAATTTTCTGTATTTATAGTACATGTAATACCAACAACACTGCTACATGCTGATAGAAACCAAGTAAAAAGTGCAGGGTTCAATTTGGGTTCAAGTTTTGTACTTCTTTAGGAACTTATGTCAGACTAGAATGTAGAAGCTTGAACGCCAGAAAGTTTCACTATGAACGAAAAAAGTAGATTTTTGTTGTTCACTTTTGAGACCTTACATCTTCTGACAGGTAAGTACTTGCAGTTTGCTAAAATAATATTTTTTGCAACCTTCGTGAAGAATCTTTACAGTTTATGCGCATAGAAGCATGAAACTAAATCATTCACCTCAATCGGGCAAACCCATTTCCGAATAAAACTTAAATGCTTAATTCCAAAATTGCGAACATTCAGTTCATGCCCTTTTCAATAGTACTTTAAGGGTATACATATATTACAACTACAACATTAATCACCCTACATAGACATCTCGTTACGTACTTAAATGCCCAGTAAATGCTTCGTACAGTTCCTGTGCCATGAATTCAATTTCTTCCAATGTCAATACAATCATCTCGTCCTCTTCTTCATCCAAATTGATATCCTCAGTGTCTTCATTGTCATCAGGTTGAATCTTATCAGGATCAACTTTTTCAAATGTAATATCTGATTTCTTAATGTTTGTATATTCTTTCTTCAAATCATGAGCAAGATTACGAATGGTAGTTTCACTGATGTTATCACTTATCAAATAGGCACATAAATCTTCAAGCCAGATTTTATCATACACATAATAGACATCATGAAACCGGAAAAGTTCTTTTAAATCCAATGATGCCAGTAATATATGTCTCTTACCACCTCTTAAATTATAATACACATCTTCCCAAACTTTATTGATCATTTTGACATTTCTATGGAATGGGTATGACAAAGCTCTTCTAATACATGTTATAACAGCACATTGAAGGTAGTTTATATTTTGGGTACCCAGGGCCACAAGTTTGGAATCTAAGAAGGAGAATTGAGGTACTATTTTCCCAATTGTCCAAGCACTTTCTATGTGATGTTCACCTTCATTTTCACGAAGATCGAAATGGAACGCAAATAATAGACAGACCAACAAAATCAAAATTTCCATTTTGGAATTGTCATCGTCTATGAGATAAGTCTTTCTAGGTAAATTAATCATCTTTTCTTGTTGCTCCTTTGTGAATTCAATCGCCATAATTGGAGATCGTTCTGTTTCACTAAGTTGTTGTTGAGCCTTATACCATTTTAAAAACTTTTGAGAATATGGATTCTTCCATTCCATTAATTGTTTAAAATATTTATCATCTTCCATTGGACTAGGGTATTTTTCCATTATATAATCAGCCGCATATATTTCCGGATCAAATTTGATATTCTCTTTAATTAATCGTTCAATTATCCTTTGATTCTCATCTGTATTCTCCGGGTCTCCCAATTCATTAATGTCATTCCCGTTGGTTAGAGAGACTCCCACGATCTTATCATACTGTCCATTAAACCCATATTTATTCCCTGCCTCCATCTTAATTGTTTCTTCTGATTGGGGAAGATCTTGTTTTATTTCCCAATTAAACTGTTCCCCTTCCGTAAAATCCTTTTCCAATTGAGTTGTTGTCTCAGCATTTCCGACATCTAGTTCCTCGATCAATGGACGAGTTTGTTGAGAAGATGATGGCACTTCATTGGTTCTTGCTAACAATTTGTTAGTTAAATCCAAATCAGGGAAAAGTTGTCCTTTAACTTCCTTGGGTATCTTAACCTTCACTGATTCCGATTTGGAATCGAATTCGGCATGTGAACGTTCATCATCAATACATGGAAATGGTAATCGAATTCTAAGATAATAGGGTGGTAATGAAAATATAAATAATTCATTGTCAACAATCATCTCAATGTTGGGAGCACTGAAACGGATATGTGAGATTTTGATTGAGATGTGTATGAATTCATCATCCTGATCAATCGTGAAGAACGGAGTTATCATTATGATGGTATAATACTAATACAATTAACAAGGGAAACCCATAAATCCGATGAGCAATTCAATCAATGTGATGATTTCAATGGAAATTGAAAAAAACCCTCCGAACTTCCCAAATAGGAAAACAGCGAAAAGCCGCAAGATGGAAAAATAAAAAATTAACTTCTTAGTTAATTGCCAATCAGTTTATGAGTGAACTACTCTCTTGTGATCATAGTCAGATCCCCCCATATTCTCATATACTACGATAGGTTCCCAGTTTGTCATGTCTACTTCAGAGGAAAATACAGTATCACACACTCCAAAGATACCGAAACGAAGATTTATTGGAAAAAAACCATCTACACTGTCCAATAATCTGGAACAAACTGGCGAACAACCTCTTGTTAAGACTGTCAATCCAAATCGTCACATTGGGAGAGTCTTGAACCAGATTCCAGACGAAATCTTAAACGATAAGGATTTAAATAATGCCATCAAGCTTTTACCTTCAAATTATAACTTTGAGATTCATAAGACAGTATGGAACGTCAAAAAAGCTGGTGCTAAAAGAGTTGCATTACAAATGCCCGAGGGTTTGTTAATTTATAGTTTAATCATATCGGACATTTTGGAACAGTTTTGTGAAGTGGAAACCGTTGTAATGGGAGATGTTTCATATGGTGCATGTTGTATTGATGATTATACTGCTCGTTCATTAGATTGCGATTTTATTGTTCATTATGCTCACAGTTGTTTGGTACCTGTTGATGTCACAAATATAAAAGTATTATATGTCTTCGTCACGATAAATATTGATGAAACACATCTAATCAATACCATCAAACTAAATTTCGAACGTGGTGTTCAATTAGCAGTATTCGGAACGATTCAATTTAATCCGACAATTCATTCAATCAAACAGAAATTAGAACATGATTCAGAAAAACCAGTATATCTTATCCCACCTCAAACAAGACCACTTTCTAAAGGTGAAGTTTTAGGTTGTACTTCAGCAAGACTAGATAAAGAACATATTGAAGGAATGATATATATCGGAGACGGAAGATTTCATCTTGAATCTTCCATGATTCATAATCCAGAGATACCCGCTTATAGATATGATCCATACTCACGAAAATTCACAAGAGAATATTATGATCAAAAGCAAATGATTGAGGTTAGACAAGACGCTATTAATGTTGCTAGACGTGCTAAGAAGATTGGACTTATTTTAGGTGCATTAGGACGTCAAGGTAATCCTGTTACATTGGACAAATTAGAGCAACAACTTCTGGAACGAGGTATTCAAGTAGTAAAAATTATACTAAGTGAGATTTTCCCTCAGAAGCTATCCATGTTTGATGATATTGACGCGTTTGTGCAAGTGGCATGCCCAAGATTGTCAATCGATTGGGGATACGCATTTAACAAACCATTATTAACTCCTTATGAAGCCATGGTTATGTTGGAGAAGGATACGATGGGGAATGAGAAATATTATCCAATGGATTACTATTCAAAAGATGGATATGGGAGGGGACAATTACCTGATCATAGTAAGGTAATCATATAAGATTTACTCTATATAGTTAGATTCTTTTACATATGCATCTTCAATACCTAATAATGTAGCCAAATCATAATCGCTCCACGTAAAGCTGAAATCAAGATATTCCAGATTTATGATATTCAACTTCTTGTAGAACTTGACGAAAGAAATAAATGAATTATTCACAACTTCATTAACAACAATAGGAGAATTTAATTTCAACAATTCTTGTTGAATCTCAATCATTGCATTAGGTAAGTAAGTTTGCAAGACTTGGTCAGTTTTAATAAATGCATCTGTAGTGTATAATTTATTTTCCTTAATTGGCTCGTAGATGGAAACATCAAAGAAGTCGTCGGTGAAGGGACATATCATATTTATAACGTTGAAATAATCCAAGAGATTGGCACTCTTCAATATATTCTGGAACTCAAATTCAGTCAATTCCCTTGACAATTCTTCTATCATTTCGTTAATTTCTAATACTTTGTTTGATAGTAAATTCACAGGTAGAATTTTTGTAAGGATCAAATCAAGGAAATTTTGTTTTATGATTAGTAAATCCAATTTATTCGTAAATAATTTGTTATCTTGTACATGCTGAAAGAATATCTCAATTGGCTCGTTAACAACTAGTTTCAAAAATTTGGAACTTTCCTCTTCTGATAAATTGAATATAGTATCTGAGTTGATTTGGTCTATTATCGGTAAAATATCACTATAAAACTCAATTATCCATTCTGGAGGTTGTAAGTCGAGGTTTAATTCCAATTGGGAAGAATTACTTGTTCTAATTGAAGCCAATCTGTTAGTGATAATCATGAAAATACGTTCTTGACACGTTACAACCAACTTCTTGACCGTTTCGACAAAACTACCGGCATCTTTCAATTGTTTCTCAAACATGAAGGAATACAATTCAACCAAGTTGAAAATTTGGAATATAGTAGATAATCTTGTCTCACTTGATATTATAGATTCCACTTTAGATTTCACTGGACGAGATAACGCTTTCAAGATCTTGTCCAAGACTTCTTGGATTATCTTCTTGAATTCATCTAGTTCCTCAGCATCTTCGATTTCATCAACAAGAAATATACTATTCATAATTTCTAATTCATTGACAGCCATGGAATGGACATACGCTAATAGATCACCAACGAACCGTACTGGATCATGTGCCGATAGGAAAATAGGTCTTGAGGAATCTACTTTCGAAGGATTTGAGTCAATATCACCTTGTGCTTGCTTATAGAATTCATCAACCAACAATTTGGATCTAGTTTCGCTGAAAAGATTAACTATAGATTGGAAATAATTAATTTGGCTCTTTAAGTATCTGAAGCATTGATGCAAAATCACCAATCTAGATTTTTGATTGAGTGAGTATAAATTACTCAATGTCTTATTTGTGTATGTTACAATTCTGTCTCTGGCTTTATTTATAATGTGATTGCTCTTCGCCATTATTTTAAGACCTAATTGTGGATTATCAATTGAAAGTAAAATCGAACACCTTTCATTAATTATCTCCGCTTTTGCCAAAATTGTAAAAAATTCTTCATTAAGATCCCCGGAAGCTAATATAAATTCTTCGTACTCATTTAATGTAAACTTATCTTTAAAACTAGTTAGCAAGTTCTTTTTCAACCCAATCAATTTCTGTTTATCGATAAAATGCTTGATTTGATTATTGAAATCAGCCGAGAATTGATAATTTTCAAGAATCTTTTCATTCGTAGACTTGTTTAGATCATTCAATTTATTCAATCTAGATTCAATTGTTTTTAATTGTTTGATCAACGGATGATATTCTTTAAGTATTAGACTTTGATTCTTGATTAATTCAGTTTCGATTTTCCCACGTAATTTCTTTCTACTCATTGATCCAATGACTCCAGGCTCAATCAATTCGACCACATACTTGTCGTCGTTGATCACCTTCTCCTCCAAATGTGTGAAAATTTCTCTTATATGGGAATCACTTAAGGAATCATTCAATACGCGGGAAAGTCTAGTTGTCAACGTATTTGTAGCGTGGGTCTTGTCTTGAACATTTTCATTCATAGCCACAGAGTTATCATTATCATTATCAGCATCCTTACTTAACAAGCTCAATGACAATTGAGCATATTTCTCAGCAATAGTATCATCCTGTGTAATTTCGTGTTCGTCATTAGTCAGTGGTTTTTCAGATTTATCGGATTTCAATATTCTTGATAAGTTGGTATTCAAATTAGAGGTAATTCTCTTACTAAATGACTCAATGTTTGTTAATGACAAAGCAGGTTGTGGCTGCGGTAATAGACTGTCATTATTGCTACTCTTATCAAACGTGTTGAAGTCTACAAAATCCATTGTTGTATCTACCTGTGCCTTAACAGTTGGTTTTGGTTGTAGTTGGGTGTCGTGTTTGTAGAAATTTGCTGGAAATTTATTTTTCTTTAGCAACACCGAAATTATCAAACCTTTGTTAGCTAACAACAGAAGAAAGATAACATCAGAATGAACCTTTTATAGTGAAAGGATCAAAGAGTATGTATTAGATGATTTACTGTCTACAGTTAGAATCATGCTTTCAAGCAGTTACCTAATAATATACGAAGTTCTTGATTTATAATCCTACAAGATATGATAAAAATGCAAAGCTATATAGAAAACCAAAAGCATATTGACCAAATAGTACCAAATGATAAATGAACAGCAATATTAGCAAAAAATGTCAAAACAAAGTCCTTCCAGCATTTATAATATAACCCAAAACAAAAAAAACACTCTAAAGACAAGCTATGATAGCAAATCATTGATCTTCATACTTCCTCTTCTTTTGTTACTTTCACGAGTAGCATCCTCCTTATTCTCCACTAACCGGTTTGTTGTTCTCAATGAAGGTGCCTCGGCTGGACGAAACCGTAATTCTTTACCCATATTTGAATCCACATCAATTCCTGCCGCTAGTAGGATATTCGATATTCCTGCTAACTTCTTCTTTTCGGGAGTGAGAGTATAATTATTCGACACTTCATCATCAGTTGAAGAATTATATGACTCTTCTTCTAGAAGTTCCCTTTTCCTTCCTTGACTTATCGATTGAAGACATTTAGAAGCATTCACAATTTCTAGCATGTCGGTATATGATAAATTTGGAGAGTAACTATTTGTGGTTGATGACGATTCATGTGAAAAGACAGATGATAATGTACAAGTGCTTGTTTGTTTTTGGGGTGTAGTAGGTTCAATGGGAACTTGTGGCAAAGGAAGCGGAAGTAATGGATTGTGAAAATCAATGGATGAAAGATCGCGCTTCTTTAACGGAGGTGAATTAGAGGATATCATCTTTTGTTCCATTGGCGGTAATGGCATCGGGGAGCCTAGATCAAAGTCATAAATTGAATCTAATCTCAATTCGCCAAATCCCTTTTCACCAGGTTTTAAGCATTCATCGGGGAAATTAGCACCAAACAAGGGTATCAATTCATAACGTACAAAATAACAGCAACGAATAGCTAAAATGCGACAAAGTTTATAGGGAAGCCAAGTACCTTGAATCTTTAAGAACCCACCTCTTATTCTCTTGATGTATTGTTGATACTCTTTAGGTGTTGACTCGAGTAATTTTACAATATCTGCCTTAGAATGACTTGATGCTGAAGCGCATAGTGAGGCTTTCCATAGCCCTGTAAGATGCACATAACCTGTTTCATAATCCCATATTATCCAATTATTATCATTGATCGGATATTCATAAACTGTCAAATATGGTCGTTGGGGATCAATGGCCGAAGTAGAATACTTCTTCATGATAATAGAGGGATATATTTTATCCTTCAATAGATTGAGTTGATCTATAGGTATATTAGAGATATCTGAAGGTAGTTGATGGATATTAAAATTAATGGCATTTTGAGTGAATATATTAGCAGTCGTTTTGGTCTTAGAAATGCTTGCACCATTGTTACTTTGCAGTTTTGATTTAGCCGAGAACTTACTTACCATTGAACCAGATTTGGATTTTTTGGTTGATTTCTGGTATTTAAAAACCGATTGATATGGATGTCGTTTAGGGGATTGAGAATTTTTTGGTGATCTCTTGGGTTGCTGTTGAGGTGAAGCAGAAGGTATTTGTTCCGGTAAAAAGCTCATTGAAGGTAAAGAAAATCTTCGAGACGAATTGTTTTGGATGTGTAATGGTTGATGTGCTAGGGAGTGGTTGTGATGTAAAAAATTGGCAGACGATGGTTGGAATGCAGAATTATCGGGATGGGAAAATAGGGATTGTATCGGATATGAAACAGGGCTACTAATGGAGATTCTTCTTTGATATCCCGAAGAAGTATAAGAACCCGACGAAAAAGATCTATTATGGAGTCCAAAGAGTGATGAGGGTTTCTCGGATGAGGTTAAGTTGGTAATTGGAGCCAACAAATTAGGTGATGACAATGATTTGTTAGATCTCGGATCGGAAAGTATTGGCGGTAATTGACAATGTGGTTGTTTGTACAAACTAGATTTCGAAAATCTAGAGAGCGTGGGTAATTGAGGTACACTAACTGACTCTAAAGCCGGTGGAGGATGGTGTGTATATAATAAGGGGGCTGTAGTGATTGTGGATGCATCTGTGGTTGCGGCTGAACAGGTCATGATGGAATTTGCAATGTAAGGATCGTGATCCGGGTAATGGGTATAATCCTTTGACGATGATGAATATCGATTCATTTTTCTTTTTCTTTGTCCGATGATTGGTAGCGTCTGTGGAAAATCTTTCTTTGAACCGACAAATTTGATTGCAACTGAATTGGGAGTGAACTTAAACTGAAATTGCGTTTTATTTTCTAAATTACTATTGTTGTTGTATTATTTTCAATTTAAATTATCCACCCTTTCAAGGAGTAAATTGGTAGAACAATTGAGTGAAAGAAACGGAAACTGGGAGGGGAGTAGCAAAATTGAATGAAAAATATCTAATCAATAGTAGCAATGAGCCTTGATTATCGTTCAAGCAAATTGGTCAAATTGGGCAAATAATAAAATTGTTCTTGGATCGAGAAATTTAAAGTTTTTATGACGGGGGGCTAACTGAAAAATATTCAGTTTGAAGCAAAAAAGCAACTCCGAGATGACTAAGGAATAATGGATGCAAAAAACAAAAAAAAATTAGATTAAAAATAAATTGAAAAAGAATGATCTGTTTTCTGAAATACGTCGAATTAAGGTTTTCGATGTTTTGCTCAAGATGTCCCTTTTTGAAGTTCAATTCAATCAACTAGTATATGAGTTATATCGAATATCGGATAGAACGAGGATGATTTTTGTTCAATGCTAATACCAATCTTGTTTGCAGCAAGCAATGGGAAATTCTGGTATGTCTGGTAAACTTCTGGGAAAAGTGACTAACAAATCGAAGACTGAGTTGCGATGTGTTGATTGCAGGTAAATTGTACTAATTAAGGGATTTTCAAAACACAGATAACGGTTGTTGTTCGGTACTGTACTGTATTGTGAAGCTGATTTCAACGATCTTTTCTCTTACCAATTTTTATGTTAGTTTCAATATTCACTTCTTTAGATACTAAATGATTTCCTGATAGCCTGTTTCAATACTCATACAACAGAGTCAATATAAAGAACTTTGAAAAGAAATCCTAGAGATGATAATTCAAAAATTAGGGGATACTCCTCAATATAAATATGCGATTAAAGTTTCGGTCTTGAGAGTCAGCCATATAATAAATATTAGTTTGTTATTAAATATCTCTACGAAGTTTAAGACGTCACCAGCGACAGTTGAATGTAATTAATTAGTTAAAGTTTAAAAATATTGAGTCTCATTTCATGGTGAAATAGTATTATGGAACTTATGGAACAATTTTATCGGCAAGTTCAATGGATCTGGAATTTCTGGAACCATTGACAGAACAATAATTTTTTCGCTTCACAAATCGTTTCATTATTGTTCTAATTGTACCCTTTTGAAAGATCAAATTTGCAACAATATAAAATGTGTTATAATTACTCATCATCTAGATCTACCAATCTTTCTTAGACGCGAACAAGATTACTAATGTTTGGGTGATTTGCGAAACGTTTCTAGATTTACCCATGACAAGCTTACTCGGTTCTTGGCATCGATCAAACCTGATGCACCAATTTATGCCTCGGGCGAGTTCTGAACTATGACTTACACCCGAAACCAGCAATGACTGGTAGTACTAAGTCACTTGATACAGCTATCAGTATTTTTACAAATGTGTTCAAAACACCGCTGTCCGGTATTTCTAGCTCTATCGCATTGGTCTTTTTTTTTGGGTTTGGTGGTATGAGTTGCAACCAGAAGGGACCAAATGAAATTCTGCAACATTTCTTTAGCCACTCGCAAAAAGTACGATAGAGGGGCAGAAAATTTGGAGAATAGATATATTTGACCGAAGAGGAGGAGGATACTTGCCCAAAACTGGAAAGACTTTCCTTTGGCATTTTGTTGTTTCTTTTGATGATAGCTAGAGTCTTCGATACCCCTAAACTCCACTATCAATTTTTTTAATCTGACCCTATCTAAGTGATAAAATGTCATGACGTTGCAGCATTGTTAAGTTTCCCCACCATTCCTTTGCTGCAAACGTACAATTGACACTTCGCCACACTCATGAAATTATCTCGGTTCGGTCAGAAACATAGGTAGACCTATTTGAGTCATTAAACCCGTAATTGCAGCCCGACTTTGCCGTTTACCTTTTTCGTACACAGCCTTATGCATCAATTTTAAAAATTTTCGAGTTGGTGCGCGCGCTACCTACATTTGGCGCGGGAAAAAAAATCAAACATAAAAAAAACATTACGGGAATTTAAACCCTGACCATCGAGATCTAGACCCAACACCAACACCTTAGCTCGTAATGATAAGTAATTTAACTTCTGTTCGTGTGATACCAAGATCTCCATTGTCTAGGGTTCAATTTTTGAGATTCAATTCAACAAAACAATCAAAACCAATTAGTCCACACGTATGTTTGACTTCACTCAACTCCAATTGTGAGAATACCTACTAACACATGAAAAGTCAGTCTTTTATCGTCAATTTTCCAAACCATTTACTAAGGTTTGCGCTCTTTCCTTAGGTACATATTACGGGTTAGTTTATCTTTGGGAATATTTAGAAAGCCAAGAGCAGGTATCTGAAAAATAGGCAGGATATATAGTCTTATAATTTATTTTTATTTAACTTAAGGTCATTTTATTCATAGAATATTTTAAGCTCTAACAGCAGTTCTTAACTTATCAGAAACAGCGTCCAAGAATTCGGTGGTAGTAACATAAGCGTTTCTTTCAGTGTTACCCATAGCTAACGCCAAATCCTTGGTCATGATACCATCTACTTGAACAACATCAATAGTGGCTTGTTCCAAAATGTTGGCGAAATCAACAACATCTTGAGTACCATCGAGTCTACCTCTTTGAGCAATACCTCTAGTCCAAGCGAAAATGGATGCAATGGAATTAGTAGAAGTTTCGTTGCCCTTCTGGTGTTGTCTATAATGTCTAGTAACAGTACCGTGTGCAGCTTCAGATTCAAATGCTTTACCGTCGGGAGTCATCAACACAGAGGTCATTAGACCAAGAGAACCGAAACCTTGAGCAACGATATCGGATTGCACATCACCATCGTAGTTCTTTAATGCCATGACGAAACCACCCTTAGACTTAATCATTTGAGCGACCATATCATCAATCAATCTGTGCTCGTACCATAAACCTCTTGATTCAAATTCCTTAGCATAGTCGGCTTCGTAAATTTCTTGGAAAATATCCTTAAATCTACCATCATATTTCTTTAAGATGGTATTCTTGGTTGACATATATAATGGCAAGTTCTTAGTTAAAGCCATCTTGAAAGAAGAATGAGCAAAACCGCGAATAGATTCGTCGGTGTTGTACATAGCTAAACCTACACCACTACCCTTGAAATCGTAAATAGTACGGGTTTCTGGAGCACCTCCGCTTGCTGGAGTGAAGGTCATTTCTAACTTACCTGGTTCAGAGATGACTAAATCAGTGGCCTTATATTGATCACCATGAGCGTGTCTACCAATAACAATTGGCTCCTTCCAACCTGGAATCAATCTTGGGATTCTTGGGATAATAATAGATTCTCTGAAAACAGTACCATTCAAGATGTTTCTAATAGTACCATTTGGAGAGAGCCACATTTTCTTCAAGTTGAATTCTCTAACACGAGCTTCATCGGGAGTAATGGTAGCACACTTAACACCGACACCAAATTCCTTAATTGCATTAGCAGCATCAACGGTAATCTTATCATCAGTTTTGTCACGGGCTTGAATACCTAAATCGTAGTATTTTAAGTCAACATCTAAGTACGGAGTAATCAATTGTTCACGAATACGGTGCCAGATGATACGGGTCATTTCATCCCCATCAAGTTCAACAATAGGGTTAACAACCTTGATTTTGTTAAGTTGAGCGGACGTAGTGGAGAAGGAACGAAGGGTTCTCATGGAGGTGGCCCTGACTGAAGTAGATGCTCTAATCATGGTGGTATATAATTCTATAAGGGGCTTTGTTTAAAGATCTTGGAAAAGAAAAAGAAGTTGAATTATAAATTGAGAAAACTGTCTTGAAGAAATATTATTGTTCAACTGATTGTGCAAATTTTGCTTGAATGGGGTTGGACCTAACAAATCCAATCTCGGTATACGGATGCGCGCTTAAATTGAACGAAAAAATTGATTGTGTTTCAAATTAGTCACTGATAGCAAACAACCAAATATTCCGAAAGCGGTGCGATTTCGGCTGCAAAAGAATACTCTAAATGGTTCACCTACTGAAATCTCACATTGGAGCTTACACCTGGTCTAAAATCTTGTTGAAAGAATGGCATTTTTTAGCGTCCATCGCCCTTCCGATATCTTAATGTGATCAATATTTATTTGCAGCACTTCCATTGTTCACATATAGTAGTTTACCCAAAATTAGCAAACTGTTTGTAAGAAACCAAACAAAATTCCCACACATATTAAACGAATTTCTTCACCTACTACTGAACCAACGCAGTTGTCTACCCAAGTTATTGATAGAGTCGGATTTGCCATTGCGCGGATTATATAAAGCTCTGTACTTAGTATCTAGTCTTGTAAACATTGTAGAAACTCCAGTGATGTTTACTAAGAAAATTTGTTTCTCTGTTGCAAAAAATATGTCAAACATTGCAAGACAATACAACACCAACAATGGACTTCAATCAACCGTATTTATGCTGCCACATATGCTACAAAGGGATCAAAGAACTTGAAAAAAATGATGGAAAGTTACTTTTAACATCGTGTGCTCACACTGCTTGTAATAATCATCTAACTCGTAAGTTACTCACATTCAAATCAACACTCGAGTTTATTTACTAACCTATATCTAGAAAGTCAAAAATATACTCATACATTGAAATGTCCAATATGTAGCCAAGAAGGGATCTCAACCATGGCGATTGATAAAAATACCCATCCTGATGTACTTGATTTTTTGGTGCCTGTGGATCAAAAATTTGACATGCTTCTCCGAGGAGTAAGATTCCAACAAAAGACATTGGTCGACAAATGCTTACATCTAGAATTGCAAAACAAAGAATTATCAGACAAGAACAATAAGCTCAATGAAAAGGTAAAGAAGCAGAGAGAGTTTTTGTACTCAGCAAAGGATGAAATTTCTCAATTAACTAAAGAAAAGACAAATCTTGAATTAGAACTCCAACAATTGAGAGAGAAAGAACGGCCCCAAACAGTCGATATGTCTGAATTCGACACTTCAAATGAATCAGTTGAACAACGACAACCGAGAATTGCACCTGATGGTGTCCGAGGATCCCAACATACGTTTCTATCCCAATTCAGGAACGATGCGCTTCCAATTGAAACTCAACAGAGCCATAATCCCCGTAAATCCATCCCACCAACAAATGCTAGACACCCACAACCACAAACTATCCTTCCGAGTTTACAAGAAAGAACTCCTGTATCCCTTGCAAGAGAGCAAGGATCAAGACGGTCCTTTTTTGCTGAATCAACCAAAATTGGCGATATAAACTCAATTCCATCTTCCGCAACACCTACAAGCGCTTCTAGTTCCAGAAATTTACAATTAATTCCTCCTCTGAGAGTTTCTAGCGGGTCTTCGTCTGGTGCTAAACTTAGTGGAAAAATGAGAAAGAATCGCTCATTGACTACTCAATTGGCTTCAAGAATAGCAGCAAATATGAAGATAGGTCCACCGGCCACTTCGTCTACAGCCCAATTATCTTCGAGATTACAAAATGATAAGGTTAGAAAACCCCCGACTTTGAATCGGAGCCTTAGAAGAGAAACGGACGTTTCTCCCTATTTTAGGAGTGGATTATAGCACAGAAACTATTCTAGGTAGATGTTTTGCAATTAAATTTTTGAATTTCTCTTAAACAGTAAAGTGCGGGTAATGCTTGTAGATTGATCACCAAAAGAAAAAAATGATCAAGAAAACGCAAACATTTTTGACTTTCTCTTCTTGTTTGAATCCAAAGAAATTATTTGGGGATTGATTCATTCAACGTGGTTAGAAATATAAACATCTTTTGATTGAAGGAAATACATCAGTGTACCATCATCGAAACCTACTCTTCTTTCTTTGGACCTTTTCTTGAAATACAAGAAGGAATCAAAGATCATCAGATACATAATATTTAAAGGGTGACAAAAGATCTTTAGGAACCAAACAGGTTAACAAATTCAGATTTCTCTTTTTACCCAAAAATTAGACAGGCAAATCAACACATACAAAAATAACACTATACAACTTATAGAATATATATAAGTCAAGGTCTTATATGTATATATAATTGTATTACCCCTTTAACTTCATTCTAATTGTACCCTTTTAAAACACATACATTCTACTTCTTCATTCTTTTCTAGTTGTTGAGTCGGGAAATATTCATTCACAAACTAATAAGACACACATAATAACCACACTAATTACAAATAAAAATAATGGATGACATTAAACCGAAGGAATTTGATCCAAACAACTACAAGACCCTCCTAAATTCCCTTACGGTCAATTCCAGAACTATAATTAACGAACTTACGTCAATAGCTGAACACAACATCGACCATGCCGCCGAGATAACGGAACTAATAGTGAATAGGATAAGAAAATGCGTACCGAAACAGAAGTTGTTTACCATTTATTTAATGGATTCAATATGTAAAAATATTGGAAATCCATATAATGTTATATTTGGGAATGAACTATATAAATTATTTGTGGAAACGTATACGTTAGTCACTGACACACCCACTAGACAAAGTTTGATTAATTTGTTTAGAACTTGGACTCAAAATAAGAATGCGGTTGGCGGAGAAGTGTTTTCTAAACAGATATTATCTAAGATTGAGAATTTTATAATTCAAGCGACGTCTATATCAGCGTCGAACGTTCCAAACAACGCGAATACTGGCAATATACCCAATCAAGCTGCTATTGGAGGGGTTGTAGGAGGTACATCTGGAGCAGGTGCGGGGGGACTAGGAGTACCAAAATTGACACCTGACATGTTGATCAAGGAAGGGAAAACTTTGTTGAAGTATGTGATCACGTTAAACAAATCATTGGATCAATTTTCAGAGAACAAGAAGTTGTTTGATTCAAAAGATAAGAAGTTTGTTCATGAAATGGAAATCAAAAGAAATGCATTGGTTCTGATTATAAATGAAACTATAGATTCGATTTATACTGACATTCAAGGTAATAATACTAGTGGAGAGATTAAAAGTTTAGGTGGTTTTGCCAACGTTAATAATAAATTTGAAAGGAAAGTGGGGAATTATCAACAAGATCTACAATATGTTCGTGCCCAGTTAGATGAACATGTTTATCAGCAAGATCAATATTTTAAGTTGAATCAGAACAAAATAAACGAAAGAATCAAAAAGCATAACCAAAAACAACGAAAGAAACAGGAAAGAAAGAGAAGACAAGACTATCTTGAGACAAATAAGATTGCGATTGATGTTAACCCGAAGAAGGATTTCTTTGTTAATATGACGCGCAATATCGAGAAAGATGACAAGTTTCTTGCATTGATTCACGGTTGGGGGAAGAAACCAGTTTACCAAAGAGAGACTAGTGTCAAAAGCGATAGTGCTCGAGAAGATCGAGATACTAATAGCAAAAAGCAGCAACAAGATTTGTCTACAGTTAGGGAGAGTGCGCAACAAGAAAAGAACACTCTAGGGTTTGATCTTAGTTCGATTGATTTTAATGCCATGCTTGGACTGACAATCAAAGAGGGAGAAGAAACAGAACTGAGCACGGGCTCTTTAGGATCTAGTTTCTTATTGAATTCTGGCGAAAGCAATAAGGGCGCCATTGGTGAAGGAGGAAGCAGTACACCTGAAGATGACGATGACGTTCCATTAGGTAGGTTCAATACGTTTGGAAGAATACGACCACCTACTCCTCCCCCACCACCTCCGCCTCATCTAGAGGGGGACAATGGGGAGTTATTGTCGCCCACTATAGGAAGTACTTCTGGGAGTCGTAAGATGAGTCTTTCTGAATATCAAACGCATAAGCATGAGCATCCGCAACATACATATTTACCTCCCATTCCACCACCACCACCCATATCTGCATCGAGTGCAAACGAAAGAAGATCAAGTATGAAGAGAAAGACTATTGGTGGGGAATTGCATAAAGTTGTCAAAAAGGTCAGATTTGACGTTTAGAAGTAGAGTATTTTATAGAGTTAGTATAATCACCCATGATGATTTAATGAGTAATATGCATTTAAGTAAATTCATAAAATAATTTGTATTGCTGTAGACAAGTCAAACATATATAAAAATAAACCGTGCAACTTTCTAACTAGTACTAAACATCATTATAGTCCAGGAAGTGTATTCTTGTTTAAAAACCTTTATATATACATTGCAACTTGCTTTCAAAAAAACGGGGTTTGAATATGATATCATCAAAGGGGATGACGCACATTCATTTTAGATTCTTCTGGTATTTTCCTTTCAACTTGGGAACAATCATACTGAACAATTAAAAATGGGAACTGAAATAGATATTATGATAAAAAAGACACATTGAATGAAGACAAGCCAATAAATTTCATTATCTTGACCTTAATCCTTTCTTAAAGCACCAGATTTGTACATGTGCCAGTAAGTAGTTAAGAATGGGAATGCAAAGAAGAAACCTAATATACCCCAGTAGAAGACACGGAATGGAATGATCTTTCTACCCTTAACCTTGAATGGTAAGTTAGAGTAAACACCAGAAGCTGGAGTACCAAAGACATTGTTCATAACTCTTGAAGAGGATTGGAAATTTCTCTTAGCAACAGCGTTAATTCTTGGAGCAACTCTTAAACCTAATCTTGTAGAAAGCATTGTGTGTGTATATACTTGTTCAATTGACACTAGAATATAACTGATGTAATTGTAATTATTATAGGAGCAGTGAGTGTATGTATAAAAGGCAATTGGTGGTTGTGTGAAGAGACAGTAAGACTAAGTGAAAAAAAAAATCTTAAGTTAGTCGTGTACGTTTTACCAATTTACAATTTAATCCAATAAAATTTAATTGGTTTAATTTTTGGCTTTCAGTTTAATTATGAACTGATTTTTTTTCTGCTGCTAAGGATCTCTCTTAACTTAACATCACTATTAGCGATTGTTAGTAGTAACGGAACTTTACCATAGTAAATTTAACTATGGTTTGAAATTTCTACGAACAACGCTGCTCACACTGGAAAAAAAATCCAACCTATAAAATTCAACTCTTTTCAATAATAGTAAACCCTATAACGTCATCAACCTCAAAGACTATATTATACAAAATGGCTATCACTAGTAAAATTGCCCCAATCACCGGTACTTTAAAGAGAAAGATCATTGCTGACATCACTATTGGTATTGCCTGTGGTGCTGGTTTAGCTACTCTTTACTGGGAATATGAACATCTTACCATTGTTAGAAAGAGAGAAGCTTACTACGCTAAATTGAAACAACAAAAGGAAGCTGAAGATTCTATCTAAATATAATAAATTGTTTTGCAATAAGGAATTATCTACAGAAACAATGTAAGCATTGACATCTTTCACAAATATATGTTAATTACATTTTGAAGAAAACTAACCAACCAACCCATCATCATCTCCCTCAATGATATAATACTCCTCCCACTTTTTTCGATTGATTCGTTTTAAAGAAAGAGTTTTATGTCAATTGGGCCCTTAATTGATATTTTAGGATTAACAAGAGTCACAGATCCCAAAACCAATTTTCCTGATGTCAATGGATAAATCCTTTTGTTCCTTTATATTTTTTAGTTTAATCTTTTCCAAAGCTTTTCATGAAAGACTGTTTTTATAGTTCAGAGATTTTACATTTTTTTACCATTTACCTATATATTCAATGAATATACTTTTAATATGAAAGAATGAGAAAGAGAGAGAAGAAATTTGTGGCAGAAATCTATGACTGTCTATTATCATCATCATCTATGCACTATCTAGAAACTTCCAAAGTCTAGAATTGTTTACAACTCCATTTGAAAGCACTATAATCTGTTTATCTTTCCCTTGTTTCTTAAACTTCTCTTGTAAATACTTGAAACAAGTCATTTCACTTCTTGTAATACCTCCAATTATTACAATTATAATATAATCAGGATTAGGGATTGTATTTTTGCCCCCCACATTAGTTGTTCCGTTAGTAGTAACCCCGTTGACACCTTTATTCTTCTCATCCAGACGATCATCAAGATTAATATCAACGGTTTTTCCAGAAAACATTGTATTTAATCCCAAATTATCCCAATTTGGACGTCTCTTGAGATTATTGATAGGTTTATACTTGAGGAAATCTCGAAAGTATAACGATTCAATTATTCGATAAATCAACGGAACGGTATTTCCAGGTAATGTAAATGAAGGATTAGGATAAAGTTCAACCAAACTTGTCAGCTCTTCTTTTGCTACATTCTCTTGTTCTTCTTCCTCTTCCAATGGGTGCAAATTCCAGAATTTATTAATCAACGTATAATTACTCTTAAAGGTATCTTGTCCACCAGAAATACCAACTTGATAATTCTCTTCAGTTGAATGAGTTCCAGTCCCCGCAGTAGACAAATGAGAAGGTTGTTTCTTCTGAGTGGTTAATCCCAACGTACTCAAAAAATCAGAACCCGTGTCTTGAATTATTCGTACTAATTTAAGTTCAATCATTGTTTCTAAGGTGAGACTTACCTCTAGACCATGGTTGTCTTGTAATTCCCTTGAAATCGAATCTAAATCTTTCTTCGAGATACCATCATTAATATATCCTATTAGTAAAATGGTAGCATATATGAATTGTTTTGGAAAATTACAATTTAGGAAATACTTTAATTTCGATAATTGTAATTTATAATCCATGTCAAATATATCATTCTGGAAATTTAAAAACGTTTCATATTCATTCTTGATATTTGATAATATGGATTCCCCAATTGCTGTATGTTTCTTAATTAAATCTTGCTGTATGGTTAAATTACCAAGATTGGATACTAATTGTTTCATATCACTTAAATTTGCATCATCTGCAGTTGATCTATCTTTAAATTGTTGTTGAATATATTTAGCTAATTTATTCAATCTCGATCCAATTAATGAAAAATTCAAATGCTTTAAATCTTGACCATACAAATCATCTTTGGATAACCCTTTGTTAATACCATTATTGTCTAAATGGCAAATAGAATCAAATCTAATCTCAAATAAGTCATCAATTAATCCATGGTAATTTAATTGATTGAAAATCACCGGCATGAAATCAATATTTCTTTCCAAAACTATTAAATCAGTATTACTATGCAATTTCTCTTGATAAAATTCAATTTCTAACTGTGATAAATTCTCATTCAAATATTCAGGCATCTTAGACTCTAACAATTGTGTAATTAATAAATCCAGATGGTTTCCCTTTCCATGCACATTTCTCAACTTTAATAAACGTTTGTGCTTGTGTTGGACTTGTTTAACACCCGAAAACAACACCAGGATCAAACTAGATGTTAATTGATTCACTTGCTTTAAGGGTTCGTGGAAATAATCATTAATTCCTGAAAATTGATTCACTTCAGTGACTAGTATTCCATCCGTATATATTGGACCGGTAACCCAATTGGAAACTTTAATCCGAGAAGTTAGATTCAATGATTTATGCAATATATCATACTTCAAAATCGATTGAAAGTTAAGAATCCCCTTAAATGTATCATTTAATAAATATACAAATGATTTCTCTAAGTCCTTAACTATGATATTTACCTTTAATCCATGAACACGATTTATGATCATATGAACAAAATCTGACAATATTCTAAATGTATTATCATCGTCATCATTAATTGAACAATTGGGGATAAGTATAATTAAACCTGAATATTTTGCAAATACATCGGCTTGAATATCATGAATAGCATCATTCAACCAAACTATATTTTGAAACTTACCAGCATCTTTTAGTTGTTGAAATTGGGTTAGATGATTAAGTAGTGGTGATAACAAAGGATCTAGAATCAACAAATTATTTGCAGAATATATTTTTGTTAGTTGGGTCAATAGACTTTGTAGTGTAGATTCATTGAATCCATTCAAGTTAAAGCCTTGTTCCTCTATTGATGTTGTCATGATTGGCTAATTGAAGTGGACTTTAACTGGGGATGGATCTGACACTCAGAATGAACTCTTAATCAACTACAAACTACGTAACTAAGAAAATAGTTTTGGTGGGTTGTCAAATATTTGCGCTTAGTTATAAAAGTTTTTGCACAATTAAACTATACTATAAGAGATTCACTTATAAGTTATGTAATTAAAGACTAAACCAAGCTGATCTTTCTATATCTTAGCACCTTGTTCTCTGCCATTGAATCTAATCAAACCTTCTTGGACAATACTAGCTACATGTACACCTTGATCATTATACATTTCTCCCTCTATGAGTACTCGATTATGTGCGAATCTAATTGCTTTAAATGAAAACGCCATCCATTTGGTTACATCAAAATCAGAATCATGGAAGTATATCGTATGATCCAAAGAAACGGAGAAATACGAATCTTCCTTAGCATTCATGTCCAAATCTTTAATACGAAGAACTCTTAACAATGTATCTAAGTACATCGAATCAGAAAGATTGGCTAGGCCAACAAATTGATAATCTTCATCAACATTGACTAAAGGTTGATGAAACCCTTGTTCATTATTAATACCCCATTGACATAAGAATGCCATCCTACGTTCAGTTACACTCATCTTTTCTTCCTCAGGTGTTAATTTCAACGATAAAAACTCTGGCAAGATCTTATGATAAACCAAGAAACTAGATTCAGCATCAGTAATTGGTAGCTTTTCAATATCATGTCTCTTGAGCCATTCATGGTTCGGAGTTTGAAATACGAATGGTTTTGGTGGTGCTGGTGCTGCATCATCTTCATCCTCTTCTTCATCCTCATCTTGGTCACTCTCTTTGGCTTTTTGTTCAATCTTGGCATAATATTCGTCATATTTCTTGACAGCTTCTTTATGAGAATTACGTTTAGTTAATGAAATATTTGCGATATAGACAATCTGACCATCTTGAAGAGCTTTGACAGATCTATTCACAAATGTTTTCCCATTAGAAACTTCGCTTACTTCCCATTCAATAGGAGTTTTATCAGTAGCAGCACGAACAAAAAAGGAATGTAATGAATGTGGTTTAAATTCCGGGGGTGATGATTTTATTGCAACTAATAATGCTTGCCCGGCAAGATTTCCTCCAAAGACTCCTCGTGAGGAAGGACTCGGTTTAATCAAAGGTTTGACTCCTCTATATTTATGAGCTGATATTTTCTCTACTCCAAATTCGGCATGGACGTCTACTGGCTGTCCTCTCACGTAGTTAAAATCGTTGGACATGACTAGAATACGGATATTGGAAAGAAAAGAGGATGCAGTTGATAGATATGAGTGAAAAAGTGTGGATCATATTTATATTTTCATCAAAGGAAAACCGGAAAAAAAGATCAGTGTGGGGTTGACTTGATGCTAGATAATACCCGAGAGCCGCTGCGAATGTGATTTTTGATAGTCAGGACTCGAACCCAACAAATAACGGAGCAATGTTCTTCATTCTAGTGTAAAGATCAAGAGAAATGCAAACTGGATCTCTTTTTAAGTAAATTTCTTTAAATTTGCATCACTAGATTGCGAGGAACTTAACTTTTAGCTGAACGATTTAAAATTTCTACAATGGCTTGGATCAATTTGCACCCAAGCCGATGAATTGGTTATATTAATATTATTTGACAACTATAGATTAGCACTCTCTACAACTTCGCGTTCTTTTGTCTTCCATTAATCAAATAAAGACGTTCTTGAATAATACTAGCAATATGAGCTCCCTTTTGATTGTATATTTCACCTTCAACCAAAACTCTATTATGTGAAATTCTAACCAACTTTAAAGAATATGCCATCCATTGCGTAGGATCAAAATCGTCGTCATGATAATATATCGAATGATCAAGAGAAACTGTATGACGTGGCAATTGAGAAGTATCGACTCCAATGTGATTAATTAAAACTTCAAGCCATATCCAATCGGAAATTGAGGAAAGACCAAGGAATTTATATGTATCATCTACACTTTGAAGTTCATCACCATTACTGTCCACTTTAGGAAGACCCCATTTAACCAAGTAAGATAACTTTCTATTGGGTTCGATTGTTTTCGAAGGTTTGACTTCTGGAAATGTCTTGAGATGCAAAAAGATTTTCTCATTGGTATCATCTGCTGGTAGCTCTGGTATTCTAGCTTTCTGAATGTATGAATCTTCTGGAGTTTGGAATTGAAATGGAGTTTCACCATTCTTCTCAGCTTCACGATGCGAGTTCCTACTAGTAAGCGAAATATTTGCAACATACACAACTGTACCTTCTTGGATTCCTTTAACTATCCTATTAACAAATGACTTTCCATTGGAAATTTCTTCTACTTCCCATTCAAGTGGAGTCACTTCATTAACTCCTTTGACGAAATATGAATGCAATGAATGTGGTTTAAACCCAGCCGGGGAACTTTTGATAGCTACCAAAACAGCCTGAGCTACAAGATTCCCACCATAAGCTCCTCTGTTACGAACATGTGGTTTGGTTAATGCCAGTTTTCCTTTGAATCTATTTGGACCAATCTGATCAACACCGAATGCTTGGTGGAGATCAATCTGAGATTTCTTAACAGTGGGACTTTCTAAGTTCTGATTCATGTCTGATTACTTCTATCTTGGATACTTCTTAGCTTCTAAGGGATGCGGTTGCAATAAATATTTGGTTAAAATAGATGAAAATGGATATCTTGGTTATAGATTATCCGTGGTTATTATTCCTCGGTTTCATTTTACATATGATAATGTTTTTTAAAGTTGTGATTCTTTTTTCCCCCACAGAAAAATACAAAAACGGTTTTTTTAGCCGCAGCCACAGTTTAAAAACGTTACGGGAGAATGCTTCAGCCTATAGATAGGATGGATGGATGGAACACATACATTAACGAAGTACTTGCACACGCATTGTAGGAAAATTTGACAGAAGTCACCTTGACATTACGTCAAATGGAATAATTCCAAATGATGCCACCAGAGCCCCAAATACCAGTAAAAGGAGACATGTTTACATTAAATCAATAAATACTCTATATTGTCTACTACAACTTTGCACCTTGTTCCCTTCCTCCAAACATAACTAAACCTTCTTGAACAAAGGTTGCAACGTGAACATTCTCATGATTGTAGATTTTCCCTTCAATTAGAACCCTATTATGGCCACATTTGGAAACTTTGAAAGTTACTCCCATCCATTTAGTAACATCAAAATCATCGTCGTGGAAGTATAATGAATGATCTAACGAAACAGAGAAATAATGAAGCAAATCAGTATGATCAACATCTTCAATTCTCAAAACTCTCATAAGTCTAGTTAAAAATATCGAATCTGAAAGTGAAGCCAACCCAACATATTTATAATCTGGATCGATATTTGTTAAGCGTTGATCAAATCCTTGTTCATTTTCAATACCCCATTTGACCATATAGGAAAACTTTCTTTCTGCTATTGGGATATTTTCTTCTTCTTTGGTTAAATCAAGTGAAACCAATTCTGGGAAAATCTTATGATAGAATAACAAAGTCGAATTAGCTGCTCCTATAGGTAAACTCTCGACATCATGCTTCTTAAACCAGTCATGTTGGGGAGTACCAAACTCAAATGGCCTGAGATTTTCTGCATCTGGATCTTGTCTAGCTTTTGCTTCGTTATATTTCTTCCATTCTTCAACATGAGAATTATTCTTGGTTAAAGAAATATTGGAAGTATAAATTAAATCACCATTTTGCTTTGCCTTGATAGATCTATTAACAAATGATTTTCCATTTGAGATTTCTTCAACCTCGTAATCCACAACATCTTGATCATTGCATGCTTTGACGAAGTAGGAATGTAACGAATGTGGACGGAATCCTTGAGGAGACGATTTTATAGCAACTGCAACAGCTTGGGCAATCAAATTACCTCCATACGCACCTCTTGCTTTTGCCAAAGGTTTTTGCAAAGGAAGCTTTCCTTGATACACATGTTCAGAAATTTGTTTTACTCCGTAGACTTCTTGGACATCGTTAGCTACTTCTGGTGGGAAGGGTGACTCAGTTACAAAATTTTGTATCATACTAAAGTTTGTGGTCTTAGAAAGGGGGTATTGAAAGAGTGTAGTTAAATTGCACTGTTCGTGAATTCACAGGTGTAACTATTCATAGAAAGCTTTTATACTAGGTAATGAGTATTTTTTCAATATGATTAGGTAAGGTTAACTGTGGGGGGATTTTTTCCCCACCATACTCATTCCTCGGTACACCAAATAACGTATGTGGTTGACCTGGTTTTGGTAGCAAGCATATGATCCCAATCCAATATTCCCCCATGGGCAATAGGCAAAGGGAAGTCATGAATGATGATCATTCATCTATAACGAGAAACTAGTAGATAAAAAAGCAGAAGACGGAAGACAACGATATTTTAGACAAGAATCATTATCGGTAGTTCCTTTTTTTGCAGCAATTGCAGAAGTCTTAGAGTTCTATTTTTCAAAATTCCATTTCTTCAACCAAAATAAAACCTATACTTGTATATATATATATAAATACCCTGCTAAAAAAATATAGCTATAAGTTTGCCCTAAGCTCATCTTTTCTTGCGGCATGCTTCTCGTGCAATCCCCAACTAGCTTCAGCAATCTCTTTAGGGAAGAATGCATAAGCTTCTTGAACAGCACAGGCAATTGGTTTGCCATTCATGTCAAAAAAGTTCAACACTGTCAATATTCTACCGTTAACCATATTAACAAATCTATAATCTAAAAATATCCATTCACTAGAATCAAACTCTCCATCGTAGAAATAAAGCGTATGATCTAAACTTACTCTAAAATATCCATTATCTGCTGATAAAGGTAAACCAATGGCTTTAAGAACTGTGGCTAACCATAATGAATCTGATGCAAATGCTAAACCCAAATGTGATTGTTTTGTGAAATTATTACCTAACGCGTACTTATCAATCACTTTAAAAAAGAGACCAAATTCTTTATTCCCGGCAGCATCTAAATTCACAGATTTACTATGTTCCAATAGTTCTTTAGGAAGGGAATGGGCAATATTTTCTCTTGTATGTTCAAAATATGCTAAATCATCCATGTTATCTTTATACTTATAAAATATATGATTTGGGGTACGTTTGAAAGTGAAAGGGATCGTTTTAGCTTCTTCTCCTGACTCAATTATTTGTCTATATTCTTGCTCGCGTTTTGCATGGTTATTGTTACGAATAAATGAACATTGTAAGGTGAAAACCAATTGGTTTGTATGTGACTGATATCCCATCACCATCCTATTTGAAAAGGTTCTTGAATCGCTAATCTTTACAACTTCCCATCTTATTGGTGATTCTGTGGATCCAGCTTTCACAAAGTATGAATGTAAAGAGTGAGGATGCAAGTCTTCTTGAGGTACAGACTTCCATGCTGCATTGAGACCTTGGGCAATGAAGTCACCTCCAAATGTTCCTCTTTGATTGGGAAGAGCAGGTTCTAATGGATATTTCCCAATGTATGTAAGTTTTGTTTCGTTTGATTGCTCCGGAAGAAGATCCAAGTCGAATTTACGTTCCAATTTAGCGACAGGAGTTTCTGGTTCGTACACTTCTTTCTTAAGCTTTTCCATGATTAATCAATGTCGAATGGTGGTGATGAAAATGATAAAAAATTGCATCGAGATCTACTAAAATGGAGATTCTCGCCGTACTTTATACTTTGTATACTGAAGCTTTTTTTTGTTCTCCTCGTAAATTATTTTTTAAGTCAACGGTAATAAGATAGAGATAACTCCGGTGTTCACAAAATTCAAATTCACACTTCCGGCGGGTAAACCGAACAGCTGTAGGCTATGGTAAAGTTCCGTAAATCTGCAGAAATCGGTATAGTATTTACACGTTTATATTTAATGATGATCTACTGTAATTTTCATGGACTTGACACTTAGAATATCATGTACAAGATTACCATGTTGCAACGGCGATGTCAAGCATTTTGTGAACTTTGAAACCGGAAATTAAATTCTTATTTTTTTTCTCTTCCGACAAATTTTAACCTCGGCTATTTCATCCATCTGGCAATGACTCAGAATTCTGGGGTAGCTGATATATGCGATGCAAGGGGACAGTGAGTGCGTATGAAGAAAGACGCATCTTCATGCGAATGAGTTTGATTACGTAAATAGAGTGATTGTTCGAACATTTTGATAACGGAAGAGAGACGAAATTTTACGCACAATATATTTGCACCCATTTGACGAGAATAATGACGAGAATAACGAGCTTTATTTATTAGAAGTTAAGAAGCAGGAACTTTACAAATATTCTCTAGCGAAAACCTATAACTTGGTTTTATCGGCAGTTTCTCCGACTCCTTCATAGACCAATGCCAACCCCTCTTGAACAACTGTGGCAACACATTTACCTTTATCATTAAAGAAGTAACCTCTACATAATAATCGACTGTTCAGTAGACGTTTCATTTGATACGTGAATGACATCCAATCTTTACACACATCAAACGCACTTTCATCATTTGGGGTGTAGTCATCATTGTGGAAGTACATGTGATGATCTAATGACATTGCATTGTAATGGAAAATATGTAAGACGTTCAATGAATGTCTCATAAGTAACAATGCATCAGTACCGCTGTCATATGTTCCGCTCCTCTCTATGGAAGGATCCCATGGAAGATGTAAAATACGTGGCATTGTCGTTATAAACGCGGAATCAGATATATTAGCCAACCCAATATAGTTAAACATAGGATCACGGAATGATTTGGAATGAAGTGGTCTAAGAATAATTTTTTGTACAGGCTCAGTTTCATTGATTGCGTTAGGTAAATGTTCCACGATTGTTTCATGTTCTGTTCCTGGTTCAGGAATATTCTTGATTCCACCAAAGACAGTCAACCATCGTTCACTTGCAAATTGATTATTTTCTTCTGGACATTCTCGGTAATCCATGAATTCTTTGGAGTATGCATTTCTGACGAATCCCAGGTGCTCTACTTGATACAATTTGTTTTTGTCTGGGTATTTAGCTTGTAATTTAGGTACTGGGATACTTTCATCTAAATCCCGTTTATGCAATGGAGTTGTACCGGCTTTACGTAATGACACCATGCATACTAATCTATTCTTTCCGTTTTGTTCTGCTATAATGTATCTCTTACTCATATTCTCATCGTCATATATCTTTTCTACAAAATAGCTCATGGGAATCTTTGAATTTCCCGCTCCAATAAAATACAGATGATACGAATCTGGAATCATCACTTTATTAGACTTTGAATCACGAGTTGACTCTATAGCTACCAACAATGATTGTGAAATCATATGACCCCCATATACACCTCTTGCAACCTTTATAGGGAGAGATAAGGGATGAGCCCCCACATAATGATTTTCATCAAGTTTGATTATCCTAAACGCTTCTTCAAAGTCGGGATATGGAATATCTGGAGCAGCTAGATGTGCTGGCATAGCGTTCATTGCTTTATAAAATGAAGAGCTGGGAGCACAAATTAAAGAATATAATAGATATGAAGAGATAGGGTGGAAAAGAGCGTTCTTATAATTGTTGTTGTTGGTTGAATATAGAAAACTGGTTGGCGGATATATGTAACCCAAAGTCACAGGATTATTTTATGACCCCACCAAGAAAATTACCGCGAGCCACATCATCGTTTTTTCCACGGAGTTATTTATTCGGTTAAACTTCTGAAAATTCAACTGAAAACCTTTAATTGCAAATCTGGGGTAGAAACTTGCTACATCCCGTAGACAATGATTGTTTAATATCTCAAAATCCGAATCTAATGACCAAACTCTACTTGGAAAATTAATTTGTTGAGTTGAACGATCGCATGACCAAATTCAACAAATTTGCAATGTTTGATTTTTTCTGCTTTTACCGAGGAAGGTGATGAGGGAGAGAAAATCAGGTCTCCCACAGTGGGAAGCACAGACCAGATCACTGTTCTGCTTTCTGCAAGTTAAGTGACATACATCATTGCGAGACTAATGTGTTTTGATGTGTTTCGCAATTCTTGTTTTAACATTAATTGAAATGTTTATCTGAAGATTACCGAAATCGTACTTAATGACGGGATCTATCCATTGTATTCATGGCAACTCGCTCAAAGTACACAGACAATGAATAACATATTATTCTTGTTACAAGATAGTCATAAATTTCCAATTATATGTCTGAAAGCCAGATCTGAACAAGAATCCGATATCTCTACCAAAGGTTGAATAATTTATAAGCCTAATGGAGATCCAACTCATCGAACAAATCAAACCAAAAAAAAAAAATAAAATGCATCTATCATTGAAAGAAAAAGTCGAAACAAGAGGAACAATGTTTGAACGAAAATCCCAATGAATAAACATCCAATAATAACATCATATAGATCAGTAGATGATTTAAAGCAGGTAAAGGATTGGTTCTTCAACTTTTCACCAGAAAAAGATAACCGCAAACGAGCAATTGAAAAAGTCAAAGCATGGTCATCACGTGGAAGAGTTCCTCATGGTGTTGAATCTACGTCACTTTTGAGTTCTACAATTTTAACTGATACAGGAGATGTTGACAATCATGTATTACAATTATCCTATACTATGGCCTTAATTCGATTTGTGAATGGGATTTTGGATCCTTTTCAAAGGGGTACATTTGCTATTCCATTACACCACTTAGCAAAAGGAATTGGCTTACCTGGATTCTTTGTTGAGTTGAGACATATGGGAACTCATGAAGGATTGCCTAGTTTAGCTATGCTTAGAATTGCATGCAGAAACGCTTTGAATTGGCTATATGACAATTATTGGTCCCATATAGAAGATGAGAACTTTGACGACGACGAAGACCAAGAAGAGGAAATTGAAATTTCCGGAAGTGATTTGACAACTGTGCATCAAATAGTCAAAGGAATTAACAAGTCAATTGAAAAGTGTGACATTTACAATAATTTAAAAACTTTTAAGAAAATACGAAAGACTAATCTTGATATGGTTTATAAGCGTGGAAATGTATCAAGCGAAACGGCGATCAAATATGGGAAGTGTATGGGAAAACTAAGAGATTTTGTAAATATAAGTGACGAACAACTAGCACAAGTTGGATTGGATTATCCTGAGTTATTTGTTAGATTGTTAATTCATAGATTCTATATTATTTACAATGAAGATAAAGTGAAAGATAAGAAATCAAAGTTCAATCCATTACTTATTAAACTATATCGACCTTTAATCGATGATTTTGGGTTTTCATTTAAGTTTAGGTGTTTTAATGTTATGATAGATATCCTTTTAGGATCCACTCAGAGTACAGTACGAACGGTGATATATCGAGATTTGAAGTTTACTGGTATTAAACATCCAGATGAAGTTGTTCAATTACTTGAATGGTTGGGATTCTTCATACAAGAATTGTTATGTTCCAAAGATTCGAAAGATTATCAATTCTCCTTATATGATGTGCAGGTGACAGACAGAAACACGTTCCTATCAATGATTATTGACACGTTGCAACGGGTATATAACTCGCTTACAGACGACACAAAGATATTGTTTCTTGATAAAATCTCCAACATAATAGCATTTATAAGCACAGATAAGAATTATAAACATTTGTATAATGATGCTAACAAAACAAGATTAGAAGAATGGTATAAACTGAATGCCAATTTAGAGGAAATGAAAAAGACCTATGATTTACCACCCTCAATCGATGAATTGCTAGGGTTATCAGTGACGCCAAGCCCAGTACCTTCCATAAAAAGACAAATTGATGATGACCTTGATAATGAGAGTGGTCAACCACAAGAACAACAACCAGAGAATAAAAAGCAAAAACAGTTACCGTCGCCTCAAGGCACCAAAGACATCAGTCATCATTTATTTGAACCTCATAAGAATTGGCAACCAACATGTTTTGGTGATTTTGTGTGAGAATCTAGCGCGTAATTGTCTTATATACAGTAACGTAATTTCGTAGTTTAATTTGCTGTAAAATTTCTTATCTTTTTTCCCTTCTCACTCAATTTACATTGATTCCGGTTCTTTCATTTACTTATTAATAAGGGATCGTTAAATAACAACCAATCTCTACTTATATAGGTAACAGTGTCATTCACAATTTTTGTATATATTTGCAACCACAAGTCACCCATACATTGTGTATTTATCTAATACACTCATATTGGAACATTTGCATTTTCATATTAATTAATTAAGTTAATAGAATAAATTAAGGTAAATTTGAATTTTGCTACCTTTCCTCCCTCAAAAAAAAGGCAGCCACTTTTTCTTACTCCACAAAACATTTGATAACCAACCATTTTAAATATACACAATACACATATACATGAGTCTCAATGAGTCCGCAGTGGATACCTCAGAATATACAGAAAAGACTTCTATTGTATGTTCTTCAGCAAATATCACTATTATCAGCGATAGATTTACCTAATTTAGAAGAAGTATCTTTAAATTCAATAGTGTTAAAGGATGTTTCCATAGATCCAGAGAAAGTTGGCAAATTACCAGGATGTAATTTAAGATATGGACAGATTGGTGTATTAGAATTAACAACATTAGTTAACTATGGTGGTATTCAAGTGGAGATTAAAGATTTAGAACTTGTTGTATCGCCAGATTTTGATATTGACCCAACTGAGATAGCTAATCAAGTGCTGTTTCTGTTAGCACAAAGTACCGCTGATTTGGCACATACTATTATGTTTGAAGATGAAGACAATGAAGATGAAGATGAGCTTGGTCAAAGCTACGAAAATGATACACAAGATGAAGATGAAGACAATGGCACCAAGACTAATACACCGACGCCATCTCAAGCAGATTCTACAAGTTCTACAAAAACATCTACTTTAGGTGGAGTGATGCAAAAGGCAGTTGAAATGGCATTACTGAGAATAAAACTCAAATTTATTGATCTCAAAATTAAAATAGTATCTGAGTTAACGGATATGGTGCTAGAAGTGGATCTGATATCAATAGACACAGTAAACGGAACCAAGAATGTTAGTATTAATGGTGTACGGTTGAAGACATTGAAACCGTTTGTAAATCCAGGAGAATTTAATAACCGAAAAGACTCAATGCAACAAAATGATAATGAGAAAGACGATACATCGGATAATGAAGACGAAAGTTATGGGGATGATTTAGTGAATAGTATGGTATTCACCCATGAAGAAGCTAGCTCGATATATATGAGTGCGACATCCAAATCATTTGAGAAATCAGCAGCCACTTCACCTCCAACTAATGAAGAAGGTATAGATAACAAGATCGTAGATGATACCGAAATGGAACCACCAATAATATTCCATATGGATCAATGCAGAATCGATTTTGAAGGTCTACAAGAGATATCAAATTTAGAAGTTATCGTTGGAAATATCAATATGGCATGTACACCTTTAACTCCCACCTTGGCATCGATATTTCAGGGCATTACTCGGAGTTTACGGTTCAAAAGTTATCAACAACGGAGAATGAATCAAAGTATAAATGTCAAAAGTTCCCCTTCCCCCAAACCACAGCATATCGGTGAGACAAACTCTACTCAGGGGGAAGAAAAGATACCGAGTGAAGAAATGCAGTCATTTAAAAAGTTACGGATTTCAAAATTTGTTATTAGTGCAACATCCGCATTAAATCCCAATGGAGAATTTGCTTGTTCGAATGGGATCAATATCATTTTGCATAATATTAGTGTAAGGCAAAAGAATGAACTTTTGCTCTTTGGAGGTATTGAAACTTTCAAGATTGTACGAATTAACGAAGGAGAAACCACCAACATATTCTGTTTCGAAAAGCCACAAGAACAACAAGCATTTGTTCGACCATCGACACCTATCAGTGTACTGTCTGTGTCTTCCTCCGTCTCAAATGCAGCAAACAAAGCAGATATCCGCTTCGAGGTGTTCCAAAAGACAGAGGAAAACTCCTCTACGATAGAAACAACAGTTTTATGTTCTAAATCTGCATATTTGAAATTGGACCTCGAAAGTTTACTCATAATTGCCAATTTTGGTATATCATTGAAAACAATAATTGATGAGTATCTTATTTTGCATACCACTATTGAAAATATAAATAATCAACAAATCAAACTTGCTCGTAAACTGAGAAGGTTGGAACAAAATGAGAAAGAGGTGATTTCTAAAGATCAATTCATCATACAGACGGCGTCTATTTTTGTTGATGTATTAATAGCGAACGATTTAATACTACAAAGTATTGTTTTTCCAATCAAATATAGTTTACTACAGGACCAATTAACTATTTCCAAGGTTCTTTTCAATAGTATAAGAGAAGGTGGATTTGATGAAGGAATTATCACAGTTCATGATATTGCATTGTATACCGCAGCTCGAGATTTCAAAGCATATTTGCATTCTGCCCATGTATCAAGCAATTCTAATACATTACCTAGAGCAACCACGATGAGTTCAAATGTCAATCTTATTATTCAAAAGATAATGTGTAATGTTCCATTGAAGAATTTGAAATTTATAGGAGAACATCTTTCTTTGTTCATCAGCAAATTCAGCGAATTATCGACCACTCAATCAAATTCATTGGAAAATTCGTTTCTTGAAGAAAGACATTCCAAGAATTCAAAGTTGACCAATTCAGTTTCTTTGTCCAATTCAATGTATGCGTCAAGAAAACTGGGGAGAAGCATAGGTCCGGGTTTTGGAACTGGAGCTCGGAGCTTTCTAAATACTACTCGTTTCAATTTGGCAAAATTTAATTTTATTATAAAAGAGATTGAAGTCAATATAACCCAAGTATTACCAAAATCTGGAGATTTGAATATTCGACTTAGTGATATCGATTTCTATCAATTGAAAGAGGATCTACTTGGTTCGATTCTTTTCTTAAAAGTCACTAGAAGGTCTGGGAATAACATAGAGAATTTCATATACCAATTCCAAGATAAGCCAGTTTCCGAATTTGACTTCCCATTAGTTTTGCTCAGATTGAAATCAACAGAAAAATCAGAGTCTCTTGAGATTGTTGTAAGGAACTTACTTGTTGAATATTACACAAATTGGCTACTGCTTTTAAATGACGATGAATCCATTATAGACACCGTGGAAGAAGAGATTATAGAGAGAGTTACCCCAGATTCTAAATCCCCTGGGCTGAGTAGATTGGATATCAGATATACATTGTATGATTGTGTTATTGGGTTATCTCCTGGTCGTTTGACTTCTAAAGCGTGCATCGTTGTCAATAAGGGGAGTGCTGATTTTGCTGCTGGAATAAATCAATTTTATATCAAATGTTCATTTCGGAATTTATCGGGATTTTTAATAGACGATGTGAACAATGTGATTAAATCAACTGAAAAGTCGAAATCTCGACTTCAGGATGCGAAAGGTGCTAAATTGCCAATTGTCTATACATCTCCAATTGACTATTATTTGCAACAAGGATATATTCAATTTGGTGGCGTGAATTGTACTCACGTCGGAATCACTTTTAATATTGATGTTGAAGAGATCAAAAAAAGAAATTCAAAATTGGGAATTAGAGAAGAATTGGCTTTGGTCGATATCAAAGTGAATTCGGATGAGCATCAAGTGAATTTGTGCGCTGATTCCGCAAATGTCATACTCCAGTTAATTAATGATTTGAAATTGCCAATCGACTTTACAGATAACGATAGAATGCGGGTGCGGTTAGATAATAAAATAAACTTAATGGACGATGTTGCAAATGATGCTTTTTCGGGATTAACTGAGTCGTTCTCGCATATGGATATTAATGATATCAAGTCAACAAGTAGTGATACCGATTCTCAAGGTGGTTCATCATTAGTATTTGAAGAAGAGCACTTCGACAAGAAATCAGACACATTAAAGGATCATAAAGTCAATCCGGTCAAGATTAATATTAATCTTTCAAAGACTAAGATATATCTTCATGATGGGTATGATTGGAAGGAAACCCGAAAGGCTATCAAAGCTGCAGTCAAGAGATTTGAAGCTCAAGCAAAGAAGGAAACGGCAAGCAAAAGACAGAAATCAGAGGAGAAAGCTAAGATCTCACCAAGTGTGAAGTTTGAACTCGGAGAAGAGAAGAGTGAAGACTCAGAAGATTCGTTGTATGAAGAGACGTTATTTCAATCTATACATGTTATTGCACCCAAGAAAACTGATATGTCACATTTAGCAGAAGAGATCAATAGTAGAATCGAAACAAAAGCTGATAAGACACCGGAAGAAGTTGAAAAATTCCGTGCGAATATTGCATTGGGTAAGAACTACAAAAATTTGAAATTAAGGAGATCCACAAATTACAAAGTACTTATTGATTTGAAGAACGTTGAAGTAAATGTTAATGTGTTCTCAACCAGAGATCCTCGTGTTGACAGAACTGATCCGCAAATGCAGTTTGAACTTATGAATGCAGTTGATGTCCGCCTTGGAACAGTTACCGTGTATGACAACCTTCCATCTTCTACTTGGAACAAAATTTTGAGTTACATGAACATGCTTGGGGAACGGGAAATAGGCACCAGTATGCTTCATTTATCTATTGTGAATGTTCGTCCAGATCCAAACATTGCTTCCAGTGATTCCATAATTAACGTGTCGCTTTTGCCTTTAAGACTTCATGTTGACCAAGATACTTTAGATTTTTTAATACGATTTTTTGAGTTCCGAGACGAAAGGTTTGCCTTACCTGTGGATGAAATCGTGTACATTCAGAAATTTTCAATAGGTGGTATTAAGATTAAACTTGACTATAAGCCCAAGAAGATTGATTATGTGGGCCTTCGGTCCGGAAAGGCAACGGAATTGGCTAACTTCTTTATATTGGATGGTTCCTCAATTACTCTCCCTAGTACAAACTTGTATGGTGTTTTAGGAATGGATAAGATTGGAATCGGTCTAGGAAAAGCATATTTACCAGTATTCCAGCTGACTAAGGTAATTGGGATAATCTCAGGTGTAGCTCCGTTAAGGTCAGTGGTTAATATTGGCGGTGGGTTCAAAGATTTAATAGCGATTCCTATTGCTGAGTATAAGAAAGATGGTAGATTGTTGAGAAGTCTTAAGAAGGGGACATCCTCCTTTGCAAAGACAACAGGATATGAATTGTTAAATCTCGGAGTGAAGCTAGCTACAGGTACTCAAGTCTTATTGGAACAAGGGGAAGAGATTTTAGGGGGTGAAGGATCATCAGCAAGAGTTTCACATAGACGAAATAAAAGCAGTGCACGCCAGGATTCAGAAGAGCCGGAGTATGATTCGGATAATGTCGCTGGTAATAGAGATGTCTTTAAAGGTCATAAAAGTTTATTGATTAGCTCTGAGATTCTAAATAGGGCTAGCAAAAGTAAAATGGGCAAGGATCAATATGACGGGAAGAAGTTATATTCCTATCTCGACTTAGACGAAGATGAAGAGAGTGAATTTGATAAGGAATTGTTGAATAAGTCAATATTCTTGTTGGCTGCCTCAGAACATGAAAATGGGAAACAGAAGAAGCGTGGCGTCGCAAGCGATGATGAATATGAAGAATTTGAAGATCTAGAAAATGAAGATAATATTGGCGAGGATGACGAAGATTTTGATGTTTATACATATGATAATGAGGAAGATCTTGAAGAAAAATTGGTTAGTTTGTACTCAAATCAACCTGAAAATATCAAACAAGGGCTAACTTCGGCATATAAATCGATTGGTAGAAACTTGAAATTGACAAAGAAGCAGTTAGTCAATCTTAAGGACCAACTAAACGACTCCGAATCCTTCCAGGACTCGTTGGTGACTATCCTTCGAAATTCGCCAATAATTCTTATAAGGCCTATGATTGGTACAACTGAGGCATTATCAAAAGCTTTGATGGGTTTGAGCAATAAGGTAGATTCAAGGCATATGATTGAAAAGAGGGATAAATATAGAAGTGATCAAGATAAAGACGATTTCAATTCTAATGAGTAAAAGGGGTGGGAAGTATTTGGTATTTTAATTTATGGATTTATAGGATAGAGATAAATAGTTTAATTGCAATTTTTAAAAACAGCAACAGTGGCAGACGCTGGTGAACATAACGAATCCAAAACAGATCTTAGTTCTAAAACAGACTGGGGATTTCCATAAGTCTCCATTAAATTCTATTTTAGATCATTGTTGACGTATATTTGAGTGGAGATGAGAGCTCAAACAATATGATGCCTCATTATTGTTGAAAATTATGATAAGATTTGTATCCATTTATCTTGTGAAGGAAATTATTGATTATGCATCGTCGCCAACTTCAAATGTGGAATTTGTGCCGTACCTGATCAAAGACATTTTCTCCACTTTCTCTTGTTTCTGAAAGCACCTTCCATTGTGGAGTGATCAGTTAAAGTCATTTTTTATGATCAGGAAATACAGAGCCGAAGCCACGGCTAGGATAATATTCGTATAACAACCTTTGAGACGTCACTTTAGTTGCGTCCTGGACTTTTGTGTAACGAACATGGGTTGTTGCCGTATTTCATTTCCAAATGGGCAAAATTCATCGGAAAGTCGCCTAAAAAATTTTATGCGTTTTTCTTTGTCTCATCGGAAAAACTTGGATTAACTTTTCACTTCACGGCGAAATTCTCCAAGAAAATATTTCATTTTGTGATTAATGATCAAAATTGAAAAATCAAGGCAAGTAATACCTGTTCTCTCAACCTAATTCAATTTGCACGCGCCATAATTAAAAAGAAACGGGATTACATCTGAGTAGTGTGATGAGATGATGATGGCACATAAGCTGTTGCAACAAATTGGAAAAATAATCAAAATTTTCATGCCTTTTGCAATATTTTAAGTTTAAATAGGGTATTGATTCGCAATTTCGAATTTTGGATGTTTCATTGTAATTATCGAACATCTCTTTTGTATAAACTTTTCATTGACTGGAGTTTCAAGGCATATGATACACTACCTATTAAGTCATAATCACAAATCTTATCTTCAAGCAGTACACTAACATTGTGATATATACAATATAAAGTCAACATTTCTTTGCAACAATGTCCCATCAACAAGATACAAAAGCTTCGGAGGAAGCCAGCTCTATTTCTGAATACTTGCCCGATAATTACGCAGCTGATTTAGAATCTGGAAAGGAAAAGGCCGAAGATTTCGAAACTGCTCATCAAGTGGATACTACTGCTAGTAGCTCAGAAAGAGTAGGTTGGGGTCAAAAAATTAAAGCCAAGTGTCCTTGGTACAAATTGGCTATCCATATCTTCTTGGGATGCTTTTTCACTTCCTGGTGGTTATCCATTATTATCCAAAAGAAACATCGTTCTGAATGGTTAATTCCAACCGTATTTTGGGGTATGGCCATAGTCAGATTAATTTCATGGCATATCCGTTTCTTACCTTGGATATTGCATCAAGTTAAGTCTGTTTGGGATTTCGCTTGTGACATTGTTTATAACAAATTATTCACCCAAAGATATCAAAGATTATTAGCAGGTGCTACAGTCACTATTGGTGTTGTTTTATTGGGTACTTTTGTTCCAACTGAAACTGAATTCTCCAAGAGAGAAGATCGTGCTGTTTCATTCTTTGGTTGCCTTGTTGCTATCTTCTGTTTATTCCTTACTTCCAGAAATCCAAAGAATATTCAATGGAATACTGTTATTGGTGGAATGTTAATGCAATTTATTGTTGCTTTATTTGTGTTGAGAACTAAATGTGGTTATGATGTCTTCAACTTTATTTCTACTTTAGCTCGTGAATTATTAAGTTTCGCAAAAGATGGGGTTGCCTTTTTAACTAGTACTGAAATTGCAAACATGGGTAACTTCTTCTTTGGTGTGTTACCAGCTGTTGCGTTCTTCGTTGCCTTTGTTCATATCTGGTACTACTATGGAGTCATTCAATGGGCAATTGGTAAGTTTGCTTACTTCTTCTTTTGGTCTTTACGTGTTTCCGGTGCTGAAGCAATTACTGCTGCTGCATCTCCATTTATCGGTATCGGTGAATCTGCTATATTAATTAAAGATTTGATGCCATATTTAACTAATGCGGAATTACATCAAGTTATGACTTCTGGGTTCTCAACCATCTCTGGTTCCGTCTTGGTTGGTTACATTGGTTTAGGTTTAAATCCTCAAGCTTTAGTCAGTTCTTGTGTCATGTCTATTCCAGCTTCCTTAGCTGTATCTAAATTAAGATATCCAGAAATGGATGTTCCTATTTCCAATGGTAAAGTTATCATTCCAAAATCTTCAAAGGATGAAGAAGACAAAGATAAACCACATAATGTTTTACAAGCATTCTCCCAAGGTGCAACTTTAGGTTTAAAAATTGCCGGTACTATGATGATTCAATGTATGTGTATCATTGGGTTGGTTGCTCTTTTCAATGGTATTTTGACTTGGTTTGGTAATTTCTGGAATATTAAAGAATTGACTTTAGAATTGATGTTATCATACTTATTCTATCCACTTGGTTTCTTATTGGGAACTCCAAGAAACGAGATCTTACATGTTTCCAAATTGCTTGCTTATAAATTTATTCAAAATGAATACGTTGCTTATAATTTGTTAATGACTCAAGCTCCATTCAATGAAATGTCAAAGAGAGGAACTTTGATTGCAACTTATGCTTGTTGTGGGTTTGCCAACTTGGGATCCTTAGGTATTACCTTAGGTGTCTTAAATACTTTGACTAATAATTCTAGAGCTAAGGATATTTCCTCTACTATTATGTCTTCCTTATACTGTGGTATGGTTGCAACCTTATTATCTGCTGCCATTGCTGGTATGGTTATTCATGACTTAAGTAACTTCTAGAGAGTTTGCTTTCTACTTAATGTTTGAACGTTCATAATTTATGTCCTTGTTTGTATTTTTAGTGTCATACATCCATTCTAACTCTTTTTCGTGTTCATTTATTTCTGCTTCTTCTTCCAGTACATAAGAATTGATTAGAATTTGTTGCTGGTTGCAAAACAAAGGTAATTCTGTAAGTACTCACGTTAAACTTAGTAGAGATGTGCTACTCCTCCACTTACGTATTATGGATCGTATAGGGTCAATCTTCTGGTTGACCTTCTGACAAGTTCTCGGAATTGCTGCTCATCTACTAAAGTGTTGCATTAATGTACGTATTGTTACCATTCACCGTTTCATACTCATCACCATCACCGTAGCAATTCATGCTCACCAAAAAAAATGAACCAATTGTAATTGATGAACCTACACAACATCTCTGAATCCCACTTTCAAGCATTGACTCAAACAGTAATGGAAAATGATATAGCAACCCCTACCGATATCTCACAGAAAGATTTATCTCCGATTCATCTCCCATTGATAAATCTAAGAAATAACCCTGAAGTGTTAATATTCAATATCGAAACAATAAAACGACTTCGTGATGAGCATGGAATTTTAGGTATTTTAATAGGTACATTACCCCAATACCCACAACAGAATCTTTTTCTTTCTATACCTTTGAAATTGATAGTTTGGGAAGTGGTGTGGCTTGTGGAATCGGGTTTGGCTATTCTTGTCGATCAATTAGAATACCGGAACTTAAAAACTAAGACAATGAGTGGAAATTATTTGAATCAGAATAAGATTTGTTTAAGTAATAAAGGACAAGAAAATGGTGAATCCAATTTCATGATTACTAAAGATTGTGATGATGAAAATAATGAAGACAATGAAGAATTACTTACTTCGTGTATCGTATCACTCGAAGAATATATTGATGGGTTTTTGAAAACAAGCCAATTTTCGAAGAAACGATTCATAGATGGATATCATAAATTTAAGCATTTGAAGAAATTGGGATATTTCATTAGTCCTGGTTTGAAGTTTGGTGGTGATTTGGTGATATATCCTGGAGATCCATTACGATATCATTCTTATTCTGTTGTGAAATTTGATTTTGTTGATTTAAATGAAATAATCGTTGGTGGTAGATTAGCTACAGGAGTGAAGAAAAATATGATTATAATGGATACCACATATACAAAAGAAGAAACCAATGAAGATCAAAAGATAATAGATAGCTTACATTCTGAAGTACCCCCCATTGCATTTTCAATCGAATGGGCTGGGTTTGGTTAAAACTTTAACAAAACATAGATTGCATATACATAAATATAAAAAACAAAACAGAAAGTACAAAATACTAGTCAATAATCTCTTAGTGATGCTTTCTCCTTTCAACCATTTGGCTGAAAGCATGTCTCATTTTGTGATGATGAGGATGTGTGTCTTCCTCTTTTACTTGTACCCAAAATAAACGTCTAAAGCAATTTGCAATACTTGCAAACATTCGTTTTATCCAATGGAATATACCACGATGGTGTCTAGCATGTTTGCGCCAGCCATGGACGTTGTCACGCACGCAATCCAAAAGTTTGAGATTTAAAGTCTTCATATCTCTAAAATTCTTTCTATCACGTACGACATTCAATACACTCTGTCCCAAATCCTTACTTTCAACCCTCTTCCGTTCAACATCGCGATCGACTTCATCCAGGATGATAGTACCATTAGCAGCATCAACAACCCTGGTGTAATGATGCTTCTTCTTACCAAATCCGCCCTTGATTTCATACTTAGTGCGTAATGAACCAAAACCGTGATTTCCTTTCGGAGATAAGACATAGCTTGATGTACCATTTTGGGCAACCAAAACATCAAATCCGGGCAGAGGATGCTTTTTCTTCTTGTGTTTATGTTGAGGACCAAACTTCACGTCAACATGTTTAGCATTGGTAAGTTTGACATCGAACTCAAGTTCAAATGGTTCACCTGGAATAAGTTCTTGACGATGTTCGTTATATGAAAGCACTAATGGATAAGTGTATGACACGTGAACTTCTTCAATTGGAGGTGGTAATTTTGGTTTCTTATGTCCTGGTCTATGATCTGGCTTACCTGGTTTACTTGGTTTATGACCTGGTTCACCTGGTCTGTGTCCTGGCTTACCTGGCTTCAGTGGTGGTCCATGAGGTGGTTCATCTGCTGACTCTTCAGATATGTCTCGACGGGAATGAGGTGGTTTATCTGGAAGTCCATGAGGTGGTCCGTGAGGGGGTCCGCGTGGTGGTTTGTGTGGTGGTCCGCGTGGAGGTCCATGAGGTGGTTCATGTGGACGTCCATCTGGTGGTCCGTGAGGTGGTTTGTGTGGTGGTCCGCGTGGAGGTCCATGAGGTGGTTCATGTGGAGGTCCATGTGGTCCTCCATGACGTGGTTCCCTATGAATAACAACAGATTTCTCAGAATGTCCAACGTGAACCACATGTTGACGGTCACCGCCTTTGAAATAACCTTGAATATTGGATGTTTGACCCTTGGTAAACGAACCGACAGTAGCATTCAAAAATTTCCCATTCTTCAAAGAAAGACTAAATCTACTCACAAGTTTTGCTTCAAATACTCCAGAAATGATTTGTTCAAAAGAATGAGTGAATGGAGGGGCAAATGAAATAACTTTAGCTTTTTCATTATGATCGATATCAAGGATTTCACCAGATGCATCGACAACTTGATCGTTTTCGTATGTTAATAAATTAGCCGAAGTAATCCAATTCAGATTTGTTGATGCTGAATCTTCATGACCAGTTTCACCCAACCCATTACTAATTTCAATTTCTAATAACTTATCATTATTTCCACATCCTTCCCATAATAATGGCAATAATCCAGAAACATCAACATCGATGGAAGGAATATCAAATGTATCAATTCCAACAACTGGTGACCATAAAGCAGGAGAAATTCCTCCTGTGAAAATAACTGGTTGAGGAGCTTGAACTGCAATTTTTTCTTTATTAAAATAAACATTGACCATTCTAATGGGTCCTTTTCCAATGAATTGATGACCGTTATCTTCAAAAATGTCCTTATATTTATCTAATACATTGGTATACCAGAACTCTTCAGCTGCATTTCCTGACGTGAAAATAGAAAGAACCAAACGAGTAGTGTTCTTCAGAACTGTAGGTAAATTGATTTCAAGTTTATCTGAAGGAATATAAAGAACGGGTGGTTTTTTAGAGTCTGAATTGAATGTTAATGGATAAATTCCATCAGCTGGTTTTCTCACTGACAATATTTCACGGTCTTTTCTAAGTCTTTTAAGAAAACGCTTATGTGGCTTTCCATTACCTTTCTTGTCTTCTGATTGAGGGTTCATCAAGTCATCTTCATGTTCTTCTCTTTTGTCATGTTTACCATGCTTTCCATCTTTACCATGTCTTCCTCCTCTATGCTTAACAGGTCTTCCGTGTCTTCCCAATTTTCCTTTTCCGTGCTTTCCATGTCTCCTTGGTTTATCGTCATCTTGATCGTTCATTGAAGAGTTATCTTGCTCGTTGTTGTCATCACTATCATGATCATGGTCGTGGTCGTGGTCATGGTCGTGGTCATGGTCGTGGTCGTGGTCGTGGTCGTGGTCGTGGTCATGGTCATGGTCATGGTCGTGTCCATGCAGGTCATGCCAATTTGTTGAATTGTACAAATCAACACTCAATACGATATTAAATTTACCAGTTAATCCTGGGGTAAGTAAATTATCTAATTGAAACATAACCTTTGAATTTTCACCTTTAAATAACTTTAAATATTTCGAAACATCTTTCTTAAATTCACTCGATACTTTGCTTCCACCAGGTTCAATGGTTGAAGTTCTCCAAATTTGAACGCCATTTACGAATAAGTTAGCTAATCTGTCATATTGAACACCGTCAACTTCTGTATGTAATGTCAAAATTACTTTATTATATTCAATATCTGATGGTGGATTGAATTTCAGGATTGCTGGTTTATCCCAAGAATCACCAAAAGTATGATTGATCAAGACGACATTGAATTTAGATTTACCATAAAATGGAGGAGGTACGAGTGGATTTGAAACTTCGATAATTTCTTTGGAACCATGATATGAACCAGTATCAACAATACCAACTACATTGTTCAGCGGATTAGAAACTCCGGTTAATTGAGAAGTATCAATATTCTTATTACCACCATTACATCCATGTTTGTGATGATTCTGGAAAGATGCTCTAAGGTCATCACTGACATTGTATACAAAGTATAAAAAGTATAACCCAACTAGTAATATTGAAATTTTGAAGAAGTTGTTTGAACATCTTCTCTTTTTCTTTTTAAGAAGTTCGTTTGCTTCTAAATCGATCTTTTCATCTAAAAATGGCTGTTTCTCGTTGTAGTCATCGTCATTGTCTTGTTCTAAACTTGAATAAGCGGGTAATTCATCATCTTCCTTGTTTTGATGCTGTTGCAGTTGTTGTTGTTGGTTCTGATTTTGTTGTTCGGGTGAAACGGAATTATTTTCTTCTTCTGCTAGTAAAGGAGTATCTGGAGTAGTGCCATACTGCAACATATTCCAGATAGAGGAATCTCTTGCCTTATGACTCATCTGATCACTTACTTGATTTTATTGATACAGCAGTTAATTGACAAGAGAGATTGTTTGTGAGTTGGTTTTTACTACTTTATTTCTTTATTTATTTAAGGGGGGAAAATCCTAAAACTTTACAACCAAATAATTTAAACTTCAATCTAAAAAATGGCTGTGTTATATGACGTTTTTATTTTTTTTTATTTTAAAGAAAGAAAATTTTGGTTTGCTATTTTTTCTATTTCTCTCTTCTAATAATTAACGTTAACGTTGTAACAATTTTCTTGTTATTATTTGAAAAATCTGCCAGAAACAATTTTATTGTTATCAGAAACGTTAAAGTTAATTAAGAACTTTAAAGATTGGATGTAACCCAAAATATCAAACTTCTCCTTATTCAATTCCAACACACAATATCCAAGAAAATTCTTTGTTTAAGCAATTTCTTTCTTGGTTTGTATAAAGAGTTGCTGTAGTGGTGGTTGCAATTAACTTTACTTGGTTCGATTAAAGCTGAAAAACTTTATATTTTCTCTTGGAAGAATCAGATCCACAGTTGTTCTCTAAAAATAACAACAAAGCTATTCTAGCACGTGTTACATATATATATTGATATCCACTTACTGGGCTTATTATTTATAAGTTAAGTTTACCTTTAAGTAGTCAAGCCACCAAGCAATTTCATTTACTTTTGCTTCAAGATTTTCACAATGGTAAGGGAAGTTGACGTTTTTATCTAATACTGCATATTAATGCAAATTCCGTGTTCGACATTTTGCAACTGTTTTTTAACAAAAAAAACATCTAAATTAAACAAGAGCACTGGGAAAACATTTTCTTCACGTAAAACTCTACTTGGAAAACCTTGGTGTTCGGTTCCTAAATATCTACTCTAATATCAAAAATGAAAGAATGCATGAAACACCACATCTTTTCGTTTAGTGTTTTTTCCTCGAAACAGGCGTCCTCTTTCAAGTTCTTCTAGGAGCGTAAAGCAACGCCAAGAACAAAGGAATCAAACGAAATATCCACTGAAAATCCCCCCAAAATCAAGCCGTGTCACTCTCTTTCCTAGTTCGGGGATAATGGATTGCTAATGATAATTTGATAGCATACTATAACTGGAGACTGTACTTAAGATTAAACACAAATAAAAAAGAACAATACAAACACTCCCTGGTAAAGCCTCCTTAACGAGGGTTCGTTCTAGGAGGGTCAACAACAGCTTCCAACGGAGAATTACGCTTATGAAGCCTCTCTCCCAAAAGAATTCCGCAAACGTTCCGTAACTTTACAAAATTAATCTTTGAGAGGTTGGGGGTCAGATTGTGTTAACACATTCACAACCCCGAAGTCGGAACCGCACACGTGACCAAAAGAATTTAGTTCACTATACACAGGGTTTATAGTAATAAATACCAATAGTATAGGTTAATAGATTGTCAGGAATTATTCTCAAATAAACGCTTCTTATAAATTACACAAAGTTATTATTCATCACACTTAGGCTGTGATAAATCAAACAGAAATTCCAACGTGAAAGCCCAACATTCAGCCCTTCTATTTTTTCCCCAAAATTCGATTGCTCCAAGTTCCCCCACTCTCCCCTTTTTCTCGGAATTATTTTTTCAGAATTGTGAGCCGTTTTCCATCGAAAGTTCGCAAATACGCAAAAAAATATTTGGATCCCTCCCCACCCTCCTTTCTTCATCCCCCAAAGCATAAAAATATTTGAGGGAGGAGTGTGCAAATTATTGTCCCCATTTAGATTCCAAATTCCGACTTCAATTCCCTTGTGATTATATACAAGAAGATAACAAGACACCTACAATCCACTTCTAGGCTTTTTAAAGTGCTTTGTTACTACGCAACAATAGAAGTGTGCATTGACAATACAGCTAATTAATTAATCTACTAGCGCAAAAATTGTAAATCTTCAACTTCTTATATACATCGTATTAAAACCAATTCTCGGCTCTATACAATAACACCTTCGAACCGATTCTCAATCTCTTGTTGTTCAGTAATATATTTTAAAGTCCGGTAAAAGAGATTCTGACTTTGTCTAAAGAAATATGCTTCCTTGCCATCATCATCTTCATCAAATTTTCTGCTTTCTCCATATTGTTGTTCATTATCAATTTTGGAATCATCATCATCTCTCAAATTCTCGATATTTGTCTTTATCAAATCAATCAACCCGTTAATATAACGAGAATCAATTAATCCATTTCCATATATATTAAATATCAAGGAACGTCCAAGAATTTCAATAAAAAGTTTGAGAGAAAGATATGGATCCATGCACGAATCGGCGACACGAAGAGCCTTTTGAAGACATTCCAAGACACGCTTACCATCACGATACAATAATATTTCGTCATCTTCATCGTCGTGATGTTCTTCCACTCCTTCTTCTTGTCCTTGTACAGTCTTATCGTCTTCCTTTTCGGCGGCCTTTTCAATCTTTTCTTCATTTGATTCTTCTTTTTGGGTGTCTTCACCAACAGTTGGTGATACTTCTCCAGGTTCCAATAATGTCTCACACCACCACCATAAATGAGCACAATAATATACTGAACGACATTGATCTTGTTTCTTTAACAACTTAGATCCATACAATGTCAATTTCGTAATCAAATTCTCATAATTCTCCTTGTTGAAATATCGAGTCTTATTCAACGCATTAGCAATTGCCAATATTGATTGATATGCTAATGATCCACTTTCAAATGGGTCATGGGGATTGATGTGGCTAGCATGTTTATATTGGTGTACATTTAAGATTAGATTTTCTTCGTAGACAATAAAGCATTGAGTAAATAATTCATATGAGATGGATTCTTGTTTGAGCTGATCAGCCACTGATGCCATGTTTAAGTAAATGTCAAGAATTGCATCAGCGGAATAATCTTGATGATGTTGATATAATTCATCGATAATAACCGATAAATTCTTGAAGTTTGAAGTGATTAACAAGTCTAGATTATTATTATTGGCATCGTCTTTCTTCTTTTTCTTTTGTTGTTGTAAATTAACATAACCAACTAATTTCAATTTATAAAGAATTCTTGAAATTAAAGTAGGATATGTATAGATTATGTTCTCAAAACTTTTGTTCAAATACTTCTTTCTAATAAACATCAAATTAGCAATTGTCTTTAATGGATCATTAATAACTTCTACTAAATGAAGGATTTTACATAGCTTTTCTTGAATTTCTAGAAACTCTGGAGTAACGGTCTTTTCATTATTATTGATCTTGATAGTCTTTGTAATCCCCAAATTTTTAGCGGTGTCTAATTGCCCTGGTGAATCCTTGATCAACACCAAAAGATATTTAAATACACCATCAATTTCATTTGTATTGACAAAATATTCAGGGCCATCTTCAACATCGTCATCATCAATAAGTGATAAAATCTTGCCGACAATAGCCAAGGAAATTTGTTTTTGTAAATTAGCATTCGATAATTTAGAATAGAAATCATAAAAGAATTCCAATTTAAATAATGTTTTAATCGATTTAAAATGATTGATCGGGGCAATTAGTAACAGCATCCATAAATCTTCATTTTCTTTCGTGGAAGATAACTTTTCAGTGGAGTATTTATAAATTATGTCTAAATTAGAATAATTGTCCGGATCAAAAGTTAATGAAAGGTCGATAAATGATTGCAAAAGAATAGTATGTTCTTCTAAAGGTAATTCAGGATCTAGTTCACATACTTTCAAATAAAAAGACCAAAAGGAGCCAAATAATTTATCAATGTCAACTTTTTGGAGCTCTTGTTCTTTAATTTGATCAATTGAAACATTTGATAAATCGCTCGTGAATTTCTGATAGGAGACAAATCTCTCGATTAGACTATTCACTAACTCACTCTTCTTTAACATTGGATGAAGGTTTATAAATACTTCGTTCAATAATTTGTCTAAAGTAGCAAAGTGAAAATCATCGGGGAAAATTTGTATCAAAACGTCAATCAAGTAACTCTGAGCCAAATGATCACGACATTGAATAATTTGTTCAGTGATTGTGGGGAAGACGTGCTCTTTATAGAAATTAATTGGTGAATAGTCTTCATCTCCATCATAGTCATCAATCACTTGTGATAATCTAACTAAATTGGATCCCACCAAAATCTTTAATTCTTTTCTTTCCTTGTACCTTAATTCACGTTCAGATGAATGTCCTTGATGTTGCAATCTAACCCAAAGCTTATTCATCTCAATAAAATTAGTAATCAAAAATTGAACAGTTTCATTAAAATCAATCTTATTTGAAAATGGTAATAAATTCTTTATCCTTTGTGATAAATAATATCTCAAGAACAATCCTCTAATGGGATGTTGGACGCCATGGCACATTTCTATCATATCCTTCATAATCTCCTTTTTAGGTGCATTCTTTGTTGACATATATGTCGTACCTATCACTATCATCATGTATAATCTAGGAATAATATTGCCCGAATATTGAACAATTTCGTATAAATCGGCCAAGAAGGGAGTTTGAACTTGTTTATCGTTAGCTCTTTGTTTTTCTAATTTCGTTTGCTTGGAATTGTGACTGGATAACAAATAGCTGGATAAGGTCTCGAGGGAATCAAATACCAACATATATATTTCATAATACTGTTTAGGGGATAATGAATTGGTTCTTAATTCGTTCAAAAAATTAGAACAATGTTTCAATGGTTGAAGGAGTTGATTGTCGTTAAGACATTGCTTCATTAGAGCAGATTGATGATTGATGTTGCTGATGCAACTTTGAAGAATCGCCTTTTGCTCGCTTACAGATATCGCCATTGCGGATGTAATTGATTTATGAATTGATTGTTTTACCTCTGCCTCCTTTGCTCCTATCTAATGGTCAAAATCCTGTCAACCGATTTATGAAGTTACAGATTTTGACGATCAAATTTTTGAGGGGGGGGCCTTGTCGCGACACAATTTTTATTTATGACAAGCAAAACCTAGTGGAATGCAAATATTCTTCTTTTTATCATGAGTTTATGATTCTGATTAAATGGAGTTAAATGAAATTGATCAAAAATTTATAAAATTAATCTATATACGTGTATGTGTTTATGAGTTAATAGAATTAAATGTATTTTTATCAAAAGACTGACTTTAGCACAATGCATGGTAACAATAATCGCGGAAAACAACTATCAATTCATCAATCTAACAAGCAAACTAGTCTTCAGGAATGGGGAATTGAAAAATACAATCACAGAGGATTGATTAATTAATTAGGTTAATAATAATACAATATTCATTTTGAAAAATAATAACACAGCACTGAGCCAAAGAATGTCACAGACACGTTCACATTTTATTCGAGCAAAGATGACACAGACATCTTGACTTTGGCACCAGGCCCCAGGGTTTCCGTGTCATTGGTCATATCAACATCCTCATCCTCTTGTACGTCTCCACCTCTTGGTACTGTGCTTTCTTCATCTTCTTCATCCACGTGTTCATCTATCGATGTGGTGCTAGAAGTTCTATCCCCAAACCTTGAAGAAGGTGAAACAGTTGCGGTAGCAGCAGCATGAAAACCAGATGCTGTAGATGAGATGGAAATCCGATTCAGGGAAGGTAATGAAGGTGAATTAAATGACGAATTTCTTTTGTGAGAGGATGAAGTTAATGGATTAGGGAAAAATTCAGATGACGCTATCAAACTTGATCTTCTTGAAGATGCTGAACTGTTCAATAATTCAAAGTGACTAATTGAATTGTTTCTTGAAGTTATTCCGGAAGAACCCATCAATAATGGTGAGCCGTAGTTTGGAGATACGTTACCATTAGCTGAAGCAAACAAGTTCGGATGAGATGAGTTTCCGGTCATTGAACTTGAAGGAAGCGGTAACAATGGGTTGGCCAATGAATGTCTACGACTGAATTGGTCTTCCACTAGCCTTCGTTTGTTACTGTGGTTCAATGGCGGCAACGTAGTTGAATTTATATCAAAACTGGCAGATCTTATACTAGATGCCTTTAACTGTGGTGGCGGAGGCGTTAGATTGTTGTGAGGATTGTTGTAATCCGTAAGCGATGTACGTCTTTCCAAATTAGGTTTACCAAACATAGATGTGTTGAATGAAATTTGAGGAAGTTGGGCTACTGGAGGAGCATTAGGATTTGACATTGAAGCAGCAGTGTCTTGTGATGAAGGACTTACATTGCCAGTAGAGCTTGGTGGAGCTGGTGGAGGAGGTAAAACAGTGATTGGGACACCCTTAGATTCAACTCCATTTCCATTCATTCCTGCACTTATGGAATCTCTTTTTAATTCGGCAAGATTAGTGGAGCTAGATTCATTAGAGGAGCTTGCAGAATGAGGCATTACCAAACTGGCTCTTCTTCGTCTGTTGGCACCACCATTCCACCAATTCTTAATGGCGTTATCTGACCTTCCATTTAAATGACGAGAAATTTCAGCCCATTTCTTTCCATATTTCGCAACCAAAGATTCAATTAATTCCCCTTCTTCAGGAGTAATAGGAGATCTGTTTAATGACGGCTTCAAATTTTGATGATAACGTTCACGACATTGTTTCGGGGTACGCGTTAATAAATTGTTAGAAATTCTAACCCAATTTGTAGGTCCAAAGATAGCAATCAATTCCAACAATTTCTTGTCTTCCATTGGTGACCAAGGTCCTCTTCTTGCCATTGCATTCGATGGTGTGTGATTAGTTGTTCCGACTAATGAATTGCCATTTAAATTAGCTGGGTGCATTGGTCCATTCAGGTGTACTGTCGGTGGAGACTTTTGAAAACCAGCTTGATTTATAGACACCACAGGTGCGCCTGGTGGGGGAGGTATAAGAGTATGTTGTTGTTGACCTGACGGAGGTATTTGATGCAAAGGTGGTAAAGTGTGCATTTGTACAGGTTGCGGAAAATATGCATTCGTCGGTTGTTGTTGCTGTTGTTGTGAGTGATGTGAATTCATCATCAGTGGTGGGTTTGGCTGTTGTTGTGCTATTGTTTGGGTATTCCCGTTGTAGGCGTATTCTTCCTTGTTATACATTTTTGTTGTTACAGAATCCAGCTCTGAATATACTGTAGCAGTGACAATATTAAGGATAAGGAAGTGAAAGTGTAAAGTTTGGCGTTATTGATCCTTTTGATTAGAAGGACTAGATGTATGGATCAATTTTATTTGGTGGTTGTTGTCTGGTGGGTGGTGTGTCTCTCTTGTGTGTGTTGGTTTATAAAAGAAAAAGATTGCCGGGTAAAATTTGGATTATATAATAATTTAAGAATAGTGGGGGAATGTGGTTCTTTTTTTTAATTTAATTTTGTGACTTTTTGGTGAACAAGGACACACCAAATTAACAAAAAAAAATTAAAAATTAAAAAGTCTTGCGTTTAATTTGGAACCAGACACAAAATACTTAACGGTTTTCTATCTGGATTTTGACCGGTTATTTATCCTAGCTTATGAATTTATATGAATAGTAGCAGTAGTATCAGTTAACCACGTTGTGGATCAAAGGAGCTCTTTTTTTAAAACGAAGCTTTCGAAATAAACAAGTTGGGGGAATTATCGATTGAAACTAAAATTAAAAAAGGCGCACACATATATATAAATTTTAAAAAATTGAAACGAAAACGAAGAGGAGACATTTATATTAAACTTCCCATAAATTCAAAGACAAATTGAAAAAAAAAAATAAAATAAAAAATGTGTCGGTTTTATTTTATCAAAAAATATTTTATTTTTTCCAGTTATTTTTTCGCATTGTTCAATTTCTGACACTTTTCATTTGCAACTGAAAGATTGTTCCGATATTTTTTTGGATCATAGATCAAATGAATTCCACTTTAAGAAAGCTGACATTTTACTATAACAAATAAGGAAGAAGAGGATGGGGTATCCTCTTCTGTTAGATGTCTAAAGTGGTATTCCAAGGTATGCTCTTATTGCTGAAGTAGGTATATACAGAAATAGGACAGGAACCTGGTTTCCAAAGAAACCGATACTAACGATACGTATGTTTGACTTCTTTTTATGTTGCATCGAGCGTTCTACTATTAGCAGGGCTCAACAATATAAATCAGAAATATGACAACGAAAGAAACCAATTGAGCATAATCGTGTCTACATAATTAATTGATTACCAAAAGATCATAAAATTTATACGTGATCAGTCTCAACGCTGTGCGACGAGGACAATGGTCAGGGTGCCTAAGCTGTATGGCAGGGCTAAATCACATTTATTGCTAATGGATGTAGTGATTGGAATCATAGATATTAAATAGACTAATTGAATCACAATGTTGATTAGCTTGCTTTGAACTTCTACAAAATCTCAAATGATAGCTGGAAAGCCTTCCGAATTCTCTTTAGAACTCATGAAATTGTGTTCAACGAAAATCCATGGTGGGAAAGATTATATTTCATGTAGGTTTTCTTTTTTTCCCGCCCCCAAAAAGAGAGGAGAATCAAAAAACTGTAGGTGCATACTCGTACTCAGGTGACAGGTCCCCTCCAACTACTCTAACCATAATTTTGCCTGTTTTGCATGGCCCACCTTTGCTGAGATAAAGATAAGTTTGCCGTTATCAGCGTGGCTAAAACATTCAGTCGCTATAGTTATCATTCCGCAAAATATTGCTAGCATCGTTTACCTTGTTTATTTTCTTTCTATGTGGTAGTAACTCGGGTAACTATCGCGATCGTTGTGAATTTCCAAATTTCCTGGAATATACAATGGAAACCTAACATATATCTCAAATGAAAATCTTAATGTATCTTTCGAACCCGCACGTTGAATTATGATTCATTCCCCTTCCCTTGATTGAAAGCACCATCATTTGAAGAACCGACCAATACGAGTTCTACATTCAAGAAAGTATTGTTCAACTTTGTGAAGACACGCAAAATGTTAAAGAAATGTGTGCGAGCATATCATGCTTTACGATTCTATCTTTATTACAGATAGTACCTCGGATTAACTTTTCTCTTCGTTTGTGGTCATTTAAGAATTATAATACTTTGCAATTACAAAGAAATTTTTAATAATTTGTGGAAATGTACTACAAGCCGTGTTCAACAAAAGAACCCACAAAATAACTACAAAAAAAAAAAGAAAACGTCCCAATAATCCGTTCAAACATATTTCCATCTGAAAAACGTTTATGACGCATAAGAGGGGAACCCATCACGAAATGATTTCCCCGAGAGAAAATTCCTTCTTATGCTGAATTCCAGACAAGACAAAGTTTTATAGCGTCCATAGCCTTTGGATGTGTGTTGTGAAACAGAACAACGTCATGAATAGAATGTGGTGCTTCTAGTACAATATGCAGGATATTAATCTATATTTAGACGCTTTCAAATTTTTCAACGCCTTTTAACTGATGGAGTGCTATGTGCAGGATGACTAAAAACAGGAACTAGCTGCAAACAAGACATTTCGGAAATTTCGACTCAATCTATTCTTACTGGTTTGTGAAGCCATAATTATCGCGCAATTGGGAATATCCGTTTTGATAAGCCTATGGAGTTGCTTCTAGAAAATATCACATCTGGAAGAGAATGTAAAAGCCGGGGAAACAACACAACATTAAAAAATATTTTTTTTTTTGGTTCAAGAAGGAAGGTCAAGTAATTTATATAATAAAAGAGTACGAACTCGGAAAAATGCCAGTTGATCACAAAGCTACTTCAAGCCTTCGGTGCACGTATGAAATATCAATCTTCTTCTATATCTTTCCAACCAAACAAGGATTCAAATAGGTTAGAATTGAAACATTACCTTATCACAAGAGGGTCTTCAGCTGATGACATAACAACAAGACTTTTCCTTGCCAATTTCTCTTGATCTTGCCTCTTTCTTTCTTGGCCATTGTGCTCTACATAATTCTTATTCCAAAATATGGGGAAAATTTCCCTTTCTTATTTCTTAGCAATCGTTGGTTCCAGAAAACGTTTTGTGTAATAGTTTACTTGCGTTTGATGATTTGCAAATTGTACCTCTAAATTCTGATAATAGTACAGTTGTATAAACGAATAATACATACAACGAAATTTCGGAACAGACTAAACCACTTACCACTTTGATAGGCTTGGTTAAATAATAATCTTTATGGATTGTTTATTCTACATTACCAGTAAGATACCAATTTCGAAAGTTTTTTTTTAAAGTGATTCCCTCAAAAAATATTAAAGAACATTATAATTTAAGACCAAGATTGTATTGTTTTGTTAACAATCACCATTGTAAATGCAGAATGTGGGACGAATTGCGTGGGGTCAAATTCCTCCCAATTGTTCCCTTTCGGTTCTCTAAAGCCGGCTTAATTAACAATATTTCTATTGTCGGGTACTTGCTAAATTGTCACAAATTAAGATTTGTGCGACATTAGTTTAGCTTTGCCGTTCGAACCTGCAGCTTCAATACATCTTTAAACGGATATTTAATTTCACCATTAAAAACTGTTATTTCTGAAATCACAAGAGGATAATGCAACGCAAGATTTAAGACGAATTTATTGAATTTATTGTTATCAGAAATGGTGAAAAGTTGCATCAGAAATCAAAAATGCGAAGCAATATCACAGCTCTCAAAATCTAGTTGACAATATAACTTTAGTTCCAAATGGAAGGTAAAAATAAGCATCTTGGTGTGCCTTTTAATTGTGCAGTACCTTATAATTATGGCATTGTATGAGAAAGCCGTTGAAAATAAAATTCTTCAAAGAATTTGGACCCTTTTGATTTTGAATAAATTTGCACCTATCCTGTGAGAGGGCGTGTTATTATATGTAAGTGAAAGGCTTTTATAGCGGAAAGAAGCAATGATGAAAACTAGTATATTGAAAAAAGATATTGAATGTATTCTAAAACTCTCCCTTACGTTGTCCTCGTGGGGATAGTAATTTGGCATGTTCTGGGTCTTTACAATAAGAAAATATGTTACACACCTTTAAGAGGCGTAACGCATACAAGGTACGTTAAACACAACAAAATAGCCATGCCTGTTGAGTTGTTGTTTACGTTGACAGAGTATACCAATTCAATCTCTCATATATGCTTTAAAAGTACAGTTAAAATGCTTGCGAGCAGTGGATTAGAGGGAGGGAAACTACTTTTTTTAACTTTAACACTTAAAATATTGGTATCAAGCCTGAGACGGTTTTAAAGTTTCAAGTTTCCACTTTCATTTAAATTCAAAAGATGGAATGATAAAATTCCGTGTTGAGTAGCGAATGAGTTCAACAGAACTCATATTTATTTGTATGAATTCAACTTTTTTTAAACCCGGAGATTCTCGGAATGAAAAATCCAAGTCACCTGCCACACCATTGACAACAACTTATAACTTTGTGAATTTGAACCAAACATATCAAGGCAACTTGTCCGAGTGGTTAAGGAGAAAGATTAGAAATCTTTTGGGCTCTGCCCGCACAGGTTCGAGTCCTGTAGTTGTCGTTATATCTTATTTTTTGCATTTGAACTGGATGGGCATTGAAAGAACTACTTCTTTGTACTAATTATTTGGTTTTGTGACAAAAATGGATGAACGATCAGGCTAAAAAAGATGGTTGCAAATATTTGAGGCTCTGGAAAATTTTTCCTGTTGAGTTTGTCGGCGAAAGTATTTAAATCTACCAATCTTGGTTTAAAGTTTCACATGTTGACGGAGAGAGATCTTCACTGGATGATTTTCTCCTGCGTCCACAAAGTTTGTTAAAAAGTAAGAAGCAAGGGACTTAACAAAAAGTAAGAAGCAAAGAACTTAAGGAATCCTTTTTTGGTCCATCAAATGCATACTTGAATACCAGAAGGGATTCCACAGTATTTTTTTCGATATGAAGAGGTATATTGATTACAAACAGAATGGTTGACTAAACTAAATACAACAACGCCCACCACCCATTTCCTGGAACCATCTTATACCGAAAGACGGAAATAAGGCGGAAAACGCTCTTTTGCACTCTATGCACCAACCGATTTATTCGGCTAGCGGAATACTCACTGCAAAATCCCTAGTTAGACATTTCCAAGATGTCGTTTGGCCTGCTATTTACACAATCACCATATAGTTCATACAAGAATTCTCTTCAAATATATTCTTATGCCTTGCGCTCTTTCAAGCAAATTTTAATATTCACCACTGTTTCTGACCCATATCTCAAACCTCATGCTGACTGTAAGTCTGTATGTATTAGAACTATCGCGTTCAAAGAGAAAAACGATGCACTCTGTGGATGTTCGAACAGAGGTTTCTTATACGATTGATCCTCATTTCTTTGATTTTGGTCAAATGGAAGGTACATTAACCATTAAGAGTTGACGTAGGAGAATTCTATTATTATTGGAAATTATTTTTCTTTACTCCTGTGAATAGACTCTCACATTTCATATTTTTTTCGAAGGTATTGTTAGAATTTACAATACCCCTTAGAAAGTGAAAAAAACTATCTTTCCTCTGAAGCAAAAAGAGAATGAGTAAACATTTCACTTGTCTAATGCAAAAAGTAAGTCATAACGACAACTACAGGACTCGAACCTGTGCGGGCAGAGCCCAAAAGATTTCTAATCTTTCTCCTTAACCACTCGGACAAGTTGCCTCAACGTTGAGTCTTATATAGCATTAGTGAGCTGGATCGCGTGACGAAACAGGGATTTTTAGAAAAATAGGGATTTTAGGACGTAAATCTACCGGAGCCACTGCTTTGGAAGGTTTTGAAGGAGTTACTCATGGTCTTGTCAAACGTCTTTGGCATGCTATTAAGATTGTGCGGCTTTCTTGGCCTTATTCAGTGTTGCCTTTCGAATAAATAGCCGACTCGTTACATGCAGTGCGACGACTGCACCCAACTATTGATTTATCTGAATCATTTTTAAAAAATTGGGTACGTTACTTTAAAGCTAAAAACAACATACGCTACTAGCTTAACCAGACATTTAACTATATTTTTATCTTTTAACTAAAAAGGGTTTTTCAAATTTTCCCTCTAATCTACTGATTACCAGTATTTTATTTCTGTATGTAAAACATGTATAAGAGATCCAATATATGGTGTATAACGTATAAAAAAAAAAAGCTTTTGTACCTCAATTGGGATCGTACCAAAAATTTTGCAACCATTTCTTCCACTGAGATTTGAGAAAAGGATTACGAGAGAATTCTTACAAATAATTTTTCCCACAAAAACAGTCTGTTTATTCAGTTTATACACTAAGACTCTAATTTAAAACAAATTGATTTTATCTATAATAAATACTTACTAAGTTATTCAACAAAAAACACTTTTTAACAACACGTTCAATCAAGTACCGGAGTAACAAGACGATCAGCATCAAAATCAGGATCTTCATCATCCGTATCTTCCCAATCTTCTATATCAACATCCATTTCAACATCTTCGAGATCATGATTAGGTAAAACTTCCAATCCCTTTTCTCCCAAGACAACTCTAGCTGTTTCCTTATCCTTAATTTGTCCCTTCAATAATAATACAGCAAGCTTGTTTAAAAGTTCTTGTTGAATCAAACGGTTTAATGGTCTGGCACCTAAATCTGGGGACCAACCATTTTTGACTAGATATTCCATCGCAGCGTCATCTACGTCTAATTTGATTGACTTTGAGTTTGCAGCAAATCTGTCTTCTATTTCCTTTAATCTGAGCTTGGCAATTTTTGCTATTGCTTTCCTCGACAATCTATTGAAGACAACAGTACTTGAAATACGGTTAAGGAATTCTGGTCTGAAATGTGCTCTGAGTGCGTTCATGACTAATTCTTTTGTTTGTTCATCGATTTTGTTACCCTTTGCATTGTTGATGTATTGTGCACCTAAATTGGAAGTCATTATAAAGATAGCATTGGAACAATTCACCAACTTACCTTGAGATGAAGTGACTCTCCCATCATCAAGGATTTGTAAAAGAACTGTCAAAACTTCTGGAGCAGCCTTTTCAACCTCATCAAATAAAACAACCGAATAGGGCTTTCTTAATAACTGCTCTGTCAAAATCCCACCTTCTTCATAACCAACATAACCAGGTGCCGCACCTAATAATTTTGAAGCAGACCATTTATCTCCAAGTTCAGAACAATCGATTCTGATCATAGCCTTTTCATCAGCAAACAAGAAACCTGCAAGCTTTTTGGCAAGCTCAGTCTTTCCCGAACCAGAAAGACCAAGGAACATGAATGAGGAAGGTTGGTTTGGATTTGATAAACCAGACCTGTTCAATCTAATAGAATTAGAAACAGCTTTAACTGCTTCTGACTGTCCCACAACCTCGGATGATAATACCTTTTCCATATTGATTAATCTAGTGTTTTCAGCTTGGGTCAATTTTGTGACAGGAATTCCAGTCAATCTTGCGGCCGTTTCACAAATCTGTTCTGGAGTAACCGCATTACGCAACATAGCATCACTATCAGCTTCTTCCTCTGCGACTCTCAATTCTAATTCTTCGATTTGTTTCTGCACATCGGGAATAGCAAAATATCTCAAATCTGCGGCAGTTGCAGTGTCATGTCTTCTTTCGGCATCTTGAGCTTTGACTTCCAATTCATCTAATTTACGTTTAGCAGCTATTAACAATTCATGACCCGCACGTTCTTGCTTGAACCTTTCTTCAAGAGGACGAAGTTGTTCTTCTAATCCAGCTTTCCTCTTTTTAGCAACTTCCAAACGGTCCTTGGAATCAGAATCAGCATCCTTATCTCTTTCCAAAGCGTTAATTTCAACTTCAACCAAATGTAATTGTCTTTCAATCGTGTCCAATTCTTCAGGTTTCGAATCTCTGGCGACTGAAACTGCAGCACATGTCTCATCGACAAGATCGACAGCTGAATCTGGCAAAGCTCTATATGTTAAGTATCTAGAAGCCAATTGAGCAGCACTAACCAATGCACTATCCAAGATACGGACCCCATGGTGGATCTCATACTTTGGTTGTAAACCTCTTAAAATGGCAACTGTTTCATTAACAGTAGCTGCTGGTACATCAATCTTTTGAAATCTTCTTTCAAATGCACCATCCTTGGCTATATACTTGCGGTATTCAGTAAACGTGGTTGCACCAATACAATGTAAAACACCTCTTGCTAACATTGGTTTTAATAAATTAGCGGCGTCGGATTTACCGTCACCCATCAACATATGGATTTCATCAATAAAAAGAATAATAAACTCATTGGATTTTTCAATATCATTTAAAACACCCTTAACTCTTTCTTCGAATTCACCTTTGTACTTAGCACCAGCTGTCAAAGCACCCAAATCAAGGGCAAACAATCTGGAGTTGGCCAAAATGTTTGGAACATCACCGTCAATAATTCTTTGTGCAACGCCTTCGACAATTGATGTTTTACCAACACCTGCGTCACCAATAAGAACAGAGTTACACTTTGTTCTTCTTGCCAATACTCTAATAACACGTCTAATCTCTTCCTCTCTCCCTATCACTGGATCGATCTTACCTTCTCTAGCCTTTTCTGTCAAATCTTCACAATACTTGCTCAAAAACTCATATGTCGATGAAGAGTCTGCTTGTCTGGAATCAATTCTTTGTGATCCTCTCAATTCCACTGCCTGGGTTTTAACTGCATCAATATTCACATTTGCTTCCTTAAAAATATCCTTGATAGATTGGTCTTCCAATAATGCTAATAATATGTGATCTTGAGCTATATAACTATCTTTTTGTTGTTGTTTAATCTTGGTTGCATTGGTCAACAATTGACCAGTTGCATAACTAGGTCTTACATCATCTGGTGCTGGACTCTGGGAAGGAAGCCTTACCAAGTGTCTGTTAACAACTCTCTCAAAATTTGGCCACTCATATCTAGCCCTTTGGATTAAAGTCTTTAAGTATAACGTGGAACCTTCTTCATCAGTTGGGACAAAAGCAGCAAGGAAGTGTAATGGTAAAAGTTGGGAGTGGGAATTCTCCTTTGCAAGTCTTGTTGCTCTAGTAATAATATTCAAAGCATTGTCTGTGTATTGAGTTTCATCCATTGTGTAGTAAATTTGTTTATTATGTATCTAATTGATAAGATAGATAGAAAACTTTAAAGACTCAACTTAATTGAAAATTTAGATAAGAACCTATTCTCTGTGCATATTTATAGTTGAAATGGTCACCAATCCCTTGGTATAAGTAAAACGATCATTCTTTAATTCGCTCTCTAGATTATACGAGAAGGTTCTAGAAGGTTCTAGAAAAAAAGTTTTAAAATTAACATTTTCCCTTTAGGAATTAGACTGTGAACATATGATCACTTGTAAACACGGTTTCTTTGGACCACATGACTTGTACACGATTAGCAAATAGCTCATCTGTAACTTATTCAAGACTATGTTTCCGACAACAAAATATGGAATTTTCTAATTTTTTCTTCGAAGTGAAGAAATATGCAAGTTCTGATTGTGGCACGTTGTCTTGATATCCGACTGGCTGCAAATATTCTGTTATGCTAAACTAAGTATTTTAGGGTTCTTCTAGAGTGTACCTCTAAAGTCCCGTGGATTACACCAGGAAGGGCATGTATATTCAAGGACTTATAATAATGTTAGCTTTGCCAATTATTTGGCCATATTCAAATATGGATGAAAGTCTTGGAGAAAACCATTTGTTGACGTATGATTTTCAGCAAGACGCAATTTCCATTGATCTCTCTGAAGACAAACCCATCGATGAATCAGTGAATCTTCACAATTTGTTACCGAAAAGTCAATCAAAGCAAAATATTCCGGTGTTATATACTTTGAAATCTATAAAAGATTTAGAGACCAAGTACAGAGACAAACTAAATGATAGAAACAATACATTTTATTTCAAGGACACATCTAGTGCAATGTTTTTTGATTATGATGCCAAAAAATGGACTGAAATTAAAAAAGAAGATCAGAATCAACCAGTGCAAACCCAATTTCTTGAATGGCTACCTATATCATTTTGTTTAGATTCGAGGTTAGGAAGCGGTGGCCAAATTTATAGGCAAGTCAGATTGATGCTTGAAGCAACCTCACAAGTAAGTCTTGCTTTGGTCTTACACTCAAATACGGTGGGGTTTATACTTGGAATGGGAGGGGTAGTTGGATTCAAAGTTGGTATGCAAAAGTCAGTTTTAATAACTTTCATTTGTAGCGTAAATGAAGGGGAATTAGCTCAGTTACAATATAGGCCATCTTTTGTTAAAATTCCCAGTCTTACCAAAACATTATTCAAACTAACGAAAAGTGGGTTCAAGTTTCATTCAAAGCTGATTATAAAACCATTCAGGATGTTCTTGTTAGGAATTCCTGAACATCGTTGCTGGACAACACAAGATCCTGACGATTTACAATGCAAGAAGAAAATTGTTAATCATCAAAAGATAAAGTTATGATTCGTCCTGAGTGGAAACTGGGTAATATTTCGAACTCTAAGCTGGGCTGAGTATTCTCTTTTCTGTTCTTCTTTGTCATACTTTTTCTTGATGGGTGCTAAATGAAAATGCACCTTGAATACTACAATTTTCCCTTTTTACACACCACAATATACGCGTTTCAATGTGGTTTTTGTATAATAAATTTCCAATACTTCAGAAACCTGTGTCGCAAACACATTATCTTATCTTTTCTTTTTGAGTAATCAGAATACTGGTTGCAGAATTAGTTTAGCTATATTGGGTGAATAGAGTATTTTTTTTACGGATTCAACAATGATTTCATAGTGTTCATGAATATTTCGTAAATATAAATCCTCAGCCAAGTGGGGAATTTATTCTCTGTTTCAACGCTTTTATCTTCCCCTGAACCAACGAAATGTCTACTTTATACACACAAATAGATCAGTTACAGCAACCATGGTAACCATCAGTGAAAGAAGCTTTACTATTGCGAGCCTTGATATAATAAAAAGCGCAACGGCGTTGGTCGAATCAATGAATCATAAGTCAGTGACACCGATACACTTATTGGCTGTCGTTTTCGCGGATGATAGTTTAATGCTAAATGTATTCGAACAAACCCGTTACTCAAGTAACCTTATCAGAGATAAGATTGAAAATGCCCTAGATGGCATAAGTGGAGAAATCTTGAAGGAGGCACCACGTGAACTAAACTCTCCGATCGGATTTGTCAATGATTCAATTGAAATAATCAATAACGCGACCAAATGGAGTATGGAACAAGGTAATGCCTTTGTGGGTCAAGATCATTTTATTGCGGCTGTATTAGCTAACAAGGCAGTTGCGAGATTACTAGAGGAGGTTAATTTCAACTCCACATTGATGCGTAATTGTGTCTTAGGTTTACGCAGACCTGAAATAATAATTGAAAATGATACAGATGATGAATCCTGGAGTAGTTTACTTATTCCAAAGGGTGAAAGATATAATTTTTTGCTCAGTGGTGATTTAGCTGAGGATGTTCATTACAGCATTAATCGACTACCTTATTTTCAAGCTGAATTTTGTATTGATTGGACAGGTCTAACTAGTTCATTTGGCGACATATTCGGCCGAGAGAAGGAATTACACAGCATCCTCAGGGCTCTTTGCAAGCCTCCAAAGCGCCCTTTATTACTCGTAGGGAAACATGGTGTAGGTAAGGCATCGATAATGAAAATAATAACTCGCAGGATTGTTGCCGGACAAGTCCCCCCTTCATTATTGTCTACAACCATATCCGAGATGAATATGAACGCTTTGCTTGATCGCTCTCGTCATATCGAAGATTTGAAACATACCCTAGAAGAGATACTTACCGAAATAGAAATGAGTAGTCAATCGAAAGTTTTATTCATACCTGAGGCACAACTTTTCTTCAACCAGCCAGAGTTAGAACCCTTTTCTTTGTTTAGTCGGCATTTATCACAGGGAAACCTACACATTGTTCTCGCTATAGATCCCGAAACCTTTGAAACTAATATCGAGCACAGATTAGAATTTAATGATTACTTTGATGTTACAAGAATTGAACCCACCACAGCTGATGAAACATTTGAAATTGTCCAAGGGGTAATTGGTACCGTTTATCGAGAATACCAAATTGAAACTAACCATGAAAATATTTTGACAATGATTCAACTTGCTGAACATATTTCAGATACGGCATTGCCCAAGTCAGCATTGCTCGTACTTGACCAAGCGGTAGTTTCCGCAATAACGGATGAGACGCAAAGCAAACTCAGAGAAACCAGAATGGAGGCCAGCAGTGTACAAGAAACCTCAAGATCACTATTTTCTACAATATCAAACAAAATAGGAAGATACTTCAAGCAAGAAATACTGGAGGGTGAAACCTCAAAGCTGCTAATGATTTCTGTTGATAATGTATTAGACGGATTTAAACATTTTTCCGAGAGTTACAAAGATGGTAGTGTTGTTGCCAAAGATCTCGGATATCTAGTTTATTTAGAATCAAGAGTTTTCGGCCAACGAGAAGCAATTGAACGCGTACTTAACGCTATGGAATTGGCGAGAGGCAGACTTTGGAAGAAAGCGGTTAAATTTCTCTTTGTAGGACCACCAGGATGTGGAAAAACTGAACTTGCAAGGCAGTTGGCCATTCTTCTCAATTGTGAGGTTTCAACATATTTGGAAATTGATTGTACGGACGCAACGAACACTTATTCAAAATTGCTAGGGAAAAGTAACCATGGTGGGTTATTATGCCAACAGCTAAAGAAACATCCTAGGTCGATTATATTTTTTAAGCACGCGGGATATCTAAGTCATGACTTGGAGGCTGTTCTTGGGCATATATTACTTAATACAAATAAAGGAATTTCCAGCTTAAATCTTTCCAATGCAATTCTAATTCTCAGTTCAAATTCTAACCTCGAGGACAGTTACGTCAAAGAGCTCGCGGAAGTGACTGGACCAAACCTGTACCCATTCTTGGACTGCGTGGTACAATTCAAGAAGCTTGACCCAAAAGCAATGGTGCCTATATTGCAAGCTCTAGTTGATGAATATACGGAAAAATTTCAACTACATCTTAGCTTAGACAGTTCTTTTGTCAGCCACGCATGTGAGAAAGTATATAATCAGCAAGAAGGAGCTAAAGCATTTAGACTATTGTTTCAGAATGAAATTGCCCCTAAACTCGAGGAATTACGTACCAATAACGCTACATATGTTTCCATATCTGTTGTGGATGGTAATATTGTTGTTTCTTTCGAGAGTAACTCAGTCCGTGAGCAAATTGTAGGGTAGACAACGTATTTATAAGTGATGGAAAATAAATCATTATATTTTACAATTTTTTTTCGTTCTTTAGGTGATTCCAATATTGATAGTTAAAGGTTTATATTGAGTCCATTAGAACACTTGAAAGTTCCCATTGTTCTTTTGCTATATTTGATTAATTCTGTATCTAGCGACCTAGTGACCTGCTATTAATTGTTTACATTTGATGGGTTGACTCATTGGCTGCAAAAGAAGATGATGACAAAAACATAAATTTTGTGCTATATTACACGACCAAATTTAGGCAGTAAAAATTATTTATTGCGATGGGGTGGGTTCTCTCTCATGTAAGTGCACAGTTTGAAAAATTTTCTCATCGCATATAAATACCATTTACCATCTCTTGACTTTTATTCATTATATTTTTATCAGAACTATCACATTACGAAGTCATGGCTACAAGAACTCAATTTGAAAACTCCAATGAAGTTGGTGTTTTTTCCAAGTTAACTAATTCATACTGTTTGGTTGCAGTAGGTGGATCAGAAAACTTCTATTCTGCGTTTGAAGCTGAATTAGGTGATGTTGTACCAATTGTTCACACAACCATTGCCGGAACTCGTATTGTCGGTAGAATGACTGCAGGTAATAGACGTGGGTTGTTAGTGCCTACTCAAACTACTGATCAAGAATTAATGCATTTAAGAAACTCATTACCAGACTCTGTGAAGATCCAAAGAGTCGAAGAAAGATTATCTGCTTTGGGTAACGTCATCTGTTGTAATGATTATGTTGCTTTAGTACATCCTGATATTGAAAGAGAAACCGAAGAATTAATTGCTGATGTATTAGGCGTTGAAGTTTTCCGTCAAACTATCGCTGGTAACGTTTTAGTTGGATCTTATTGTGCGTTATCTAATCAAGGTGGTTTAGTTCATCCTCAAACTCCTATCCAAGATCAAGAAGAATTATCCTCATTATTACAAGTTCCGTTAGTTGCAGGTACTGTAAACAGAGGTTCATCTGTTGTTGGTGCTGGTATGGTTGTCAATGATTGGTTAGCAGTTGCTGGTTTAGATACCACTGCCCCAGAATTATCAGTCATTGAATCTATCTTTAGATTACAAGATGCTCAACCTGATGCCATTGGTGGAAACTTAAGAGATACTTTAATTGAAACTTATTCATAGACAAATTGTTTCTTCCCTCTAAATGAATGGAAGGTGTCTTCTACGCCCCTATCACAAGAGCCTACACACAGTTCTACTGTGCACAATGTCTATTATAGATGATTGGGAAATATCTCCGAATATTTATTGCATATTTGATGAGGATGAATATTACCTCATCTTACAGGGTTTTAGTTCAAATAGTCTTTTTTTGTATTGGGTAAAGGTATCCGGTTTATATGTATTAATAATTATCTACTAATGATCAGTTTTTAGGCACATCGAAAGGTAAAGGATTATTTACATCCTTGAACCATAGATAAGATTGGTTTGTTTTCGACTTTCGTTGGAGTCTATGTATTGTTTTAACAATTGTAGTTAGATTCATATGGCCAGCTAATTTAAAAGGGATATAGTATAACAAATGCTTGACAACACATGCTCTATTTTGATAAGTGGGGTTCAAGAAACAATCACCACTCTGAAGGTACGGTTGATATTTAAAAGTGTCATGGCTTACCTGTTAACTCCGATAATTCTCTTTCCGAATCTAATTTCCTTAATTGGAAATTAAATTTGTGGTGTGTTGCTTGTGGTGTACTTTTGTCTTTTATCTCCGTTAAGTTAAATTATTAATTTATCAAAATCACATTCATTACAACAAAATTAATTCTTAATTTTTTGAAAGATTTCAACCCACCAACGCAGGAATAATTTTATGTTGGCACTAAATAAATTAAATAGCGTAAGAGCAATTTTTTTTTTACCAAAGGTATTTCATACAAACAATAACTAAACACTTTGCACTCTATTTCATTTTGCTAGATAGTAATTGATTGTATCAAATGGACTATTTAGGTATTGCTAGAGGAACTATTCGTTCGGAGGCTCTTCAAAAATTAGCTCAGTTGACAGTAGAGCACTCTCCTCAGAATCTTAAAGAAATCAACACAGGGATTCAAAAGGATGATTTCGCCAAGTTAGTGTCTTCAGCACCAAAAGAATATGCTCCTAAAGCACCGTTGAAGTTGTCTAAGGTGCCAATTACCCTTAAGGAATACGAAGTTTTAACTGCACTCTGTGATGCAACCAAATGTGAAGATTTTAATTCTGAAGATCAAGTCAATATTTTAATTGCTAAATTTAAAGCATATTTGTTGGAATTACCAAACCAAAAGTTTTCATACAACATTATAAGCAATGCTGTGAAAATTTCTCCTTGGACTTTGTTAGCTGAGAAATTGACCACTGGTTTGATCAATCTAGGTTATCAACATAGACGTAAATTTATTGGTGATGTTATTGAAATATTCCAAAAATTCATTGAACTATTCTTTTATGATTCCAATCATGAGTTGCCTAATTATTTGACTTTGTTAGGTTTATTGGAAGGTCTAAACAAGAATGCCAAATTTTTAAGTCATAGCCATAGTTCATTCAAGATTTTTACCAGCTTAGATTCTAGTATTGACAAGTTCGAATTTTTACGTATTGTTGAAGACTATACATTTAACCTTTACGAAAGAAGACCAGTAGCGTATAAGAATTTACTCGATCGTGAGTATGTTATCAATCTTGCTCCTATCCTGTATCTCGAGTCATTGAGCAGATTGATGTGTGCTATTATCAATGGAATTATTGGAACTACCGATTCAAGATTGTTACAATATATTTTAGAAAAAGTCGCCTCTAGGTATGATGCAGATCAGGAAGTCAGCAATGGTGACCTTGTTGAAACCCCTGGAACAACAATCAAAGGATTAGCATTTTCAAAGTATCAGATGGAGTTAATCAAAATATTAACTGATTTAGCTTTACAAAAGTTGGAATTCTTAGATCGTGGCGAAACTTGCATTGTGTATTCCACCTACAACCGTCTTAAATTAGGTTATTTGGCGAAAAGTTATGGTTTACAAGTTTTAAGTTGTGGTATGTTTACTGACAATTGGAATCTTAGAACCTCTAGAGATTTGTTCAAAACATGTATTGGAATCAAAGAGGTTATGTTAGATGCAGATTTAGGTTTGACGGTATTCCAATTTGGTTCATTATTGGTTTTCAAGGATTCTTCCGTGGCCCCTAAATTAACAAGTGCATTTTCTTCTGTTGTGGCTAATCCCAGATTAAACTCAAATTACTGTTTAGAAGCATCCAAAAGCGTTGGTTTATGCAGTAAAGTCTTACCACAAGACTCAGTAGTTACTACCATTTATTCATTAACTAATCTTTTGTTCGTAGGCTATGATGGATATCAACTTCAAACCAAAAAAATCAAGCCGAAATCGAGTGAATCGCATTCGATCGCTTCCAGAAATCCTTCTCAAGCGACTTTACTGATAACTAGAGGAGCTAGTGATTATGATGAGACTGACTACCATAAAGTTTGTGAAAATGCAGTCACTGCAATCATTGAAATTTCCCAGGCATGTAATGATGAAACTGTACCTGCTTTAGCTTGTACTATTTTATCTCAAAAAGTTTCGAGAATCAGCTCGTCCGTGGGTCCATTAATCCTTCGTGGTTTGTCGTCTTGTGCACCATTTTTACCACATCGTGAATTTATCAATTTGGTTAGATTATTGAACAGATTAGCTGCTGAATCATTGGAACAAAAGAATGTTATCTTATTAAGCGCTTTACAAGATGCGTTGGTTTCACTTGCTATAAAGCTTAGAGGTAATCGTAGATTATTCTCAGATTATTTGAAGGAAATGTTACAAGTAATCATCAGCAAAGGTGACGTGCAAAAATTGGAACAGCATCGTTCCCATACTGAAATCAATGAAATCGGGGATCAGATTGCAATTTACTTGAAACCTTTAGCAGCTTTATTGCCAGACGTTAATCTAGGCGAAGCTCCATTAAAGATCACTAAAACTGAAATTATCAATCTCTTCAGAAACATTTGGTTTAATATGGTTGTTCACGGATATAATATTGATTCTCAAAACACTCAAACGTACAAGGCAGAGTTAGAAAGAATTGCGTACAGTACTCCTCCGTTAGCGTCTGAATTGTCATGGGATAGAACCGAAACATCATTTGAATTGAATACAGTGTTGCGCAGAGGTTCTTCCAATCATAATGTTAAAGATCATCGTCATTATCTTGGAGATATTTTTGAAGTTCATCGTAACATGTCGTATCCTAAACTTATGTTTTTATCAGCCACAGTATTCCTTGAATCATTAAGAGTTCGAAGTGGAGAATGCTCAACAATTTTAAAATATTTTTCGGACCCTTCTGTGAAGACTGCAGGTGCTGATAAATATATTGGCCACATTGCATTTAAGATTGTGAAAGATTATATTCAGTTAATCAATACTGGTGCAAATAAGCAATTTAGTTCTGATTATATTGCAGAACAGTTGACTAATATGTTAATCTTGTGTTGTCATCCTTTAGAGAATTTACAAGATCTGGCTTTACAATGCTGTGATTTGTTAATTAACAAAACTTCAACTTCGTTGTGTCATAAACGAAGTTTGTTTGCGTTGTTTGATTTGCTTACTTTATTATTCGATTCCTTGGTAGATGCAGACACTAGTCAATATGAACCAACTACTGAATTTATTGCCCCTTGTACTGGAATTAAATTATTGTTGTCTGATGATTTTAAGTGGAGAAGTGCAACCTTCAATAGATTTGGTGAAAAAGCTAAATACTGGATAAAATTATTGATGTATAAGTGTAATATTGATGTTAAATCATTGATCCAATCTTATATCAACCAGAATCAAGAGATCACCTCGCAATTTGATTCACCAATTAAGTATGGCACTTCGTTTGCATTGGAAATGGCAGGTAGCATTTCAACCAATGACCGAGAATTAGCAGCCATTTCATTACATGATCCTCATAATTTAGATACATTACCAAAGATCATTTCTCAATTGTCCTGGAGAAATACTTTTGTTGCTGATTTGATTCACAAAGTTCCATTACGTACTATTGAAGAGACAGATGTTGCATTTATGGCTATTCGTGATAAGATCTACAACACCAAAGAAAACTTAGAAGAAAAGTCCAATGATGAGATTATCACTTTAATTACTGAAATCGCCGGGTTGACTTTATGCAGTGATGTAAATCGTGGAGAACTTATTAGACATATTGTTGAAATTCCATTTAGGAAATTCGATCCAAAAATTATGAATGTTGCAACTGCAGTTTGGTTAGCTATAATGAAAGACCGTAGTGAATTATCAGTCTTGCTTTTAAGTGAATTAGCTAAGAAATGGAGAGAATCAATTGAATTTTCTCTTGGATTATTTTCACAATCACTTGATTTGGACCACGCAGAATTCAATAAAATGGAGTATGCACCTACTGATAATGAAATGGTTAATAAGAAGGCAAACATCGTTGATGCATCTTTTGGGCCTCATTTCCAAATCATCAAATTGTTTAGTTCTAGTTTTGAAGCTACATTGAACCAAAGTGACCATTTGTTAAAGATGTTTACTCAATTTATTGACATCGGTTTAAAGAATTTGAAATACGCTAGTTATCACCCGATGTCCAGAGTCGCTAGATTTGAATTAATTAGATTTGCTTTTGAGGTTTTGAATTATCACTACAAATTAGGTAGTAGAAGTACTGGATACTTGACTGAATTAATTTTGGATGCTTCATTGACTTGGTTTAGGCAAAGAGCTACATTCCCATTTGGTCGTAATGTTCTTAAATTCAAGAATGAATTGTCATTATTAAGAGATGTCGCAAGACTGACATCTCATTTGAAAGTGAGAGATGAACTTGAAATGAAGAAGAACGTATTGTTATTTTTCCTTGATGATGAAATTTCAAAATTCAATGTTTGGTTAAGCAATTTAGAACCACAAGAAACAAAAGGCACATTCATCGCTGAACCAATTTCCAATATCCACATCACCAAGGCATATGAATATGACCCAATTCTTGCTATCAATTTATCACTTCGTTATAAGATCAAGAATTTAGATGATACTTTACAAAAGCTTATTTCCAAGAATCCATTACCTTGTATTCCATATCCAGACGGTATTCAATATCTTATTGGGCTTAATGCAGGTACAAATATGCCATCGCATCATTTATTATTCTGGGAACGTCTTTCTCCAATTGATTCAATTACATTATTCTTACCTCCATTCGGCGGAAATCCATTTGTTTTACAATATACAATGAGATCCTTAGAAAGTCATGATGTTAACAAGACTTTCTTTTATGTTCCCCAAATTGTGCAATCCTTAAGATTTGATGTGAAGGGATATGTTGAACGTTTTATTTTGGAAACCGCCAAAGTCAGTCAATTATTTGCGCATCAAATTATTTGGAATATGTTGGCAAACAGTTATAAAGATGACAATAGTACGATTCCAGATGATCTTAAACCAAAATTGGATCACATTCGAGACAAGATGATTGCCGAGTTTAGCAAGAGTGATTTGGAATTTTATGACCGTGAATTCGGATTCTTTAATGAAGTTACTAGTATTTCCGGTAAGTTGAAACCATATATCAAGAAATCTAAAACTGAAAAGAAAGTAAAGATTGACGAAGAAATGGCGTTAATTAAGGTTGAACCTGGGGTTTATTTACCTTCTAACCCTGATGGGGTAGTTATCGATATCAATAGAAAGTCTGGTAAACCATTACAATCACACGCTAAGGCTCCATTTATGGCTACATTCAAGATTAAGAAGGATGGAATTAATAGTTTAGGTGAAGCAATTACCATCGAAAAATGGCAAAGTGCAATTTTCAAGGTTGGCGATGATTGTAGGCAAGATGTATTGGCATTGCAATTGATTTCAATGTTTAGAACAATTTGGCATACAGCTGGATTAGACTTATATGTATATCCATATCGTGTCACTGCCACTGCTTCAGGGTGTGGTGTTATTGATGTGTTACCCAATTCAACGTCCCGTGATATGTTAGGTCGTGAAGCTGTGAATGGATTATATGAATATTTTATTTCTAAGTTTGGTGGTGAAAATTCTATTGAATATCAAAGAGCGAGAAATAATTTAGTTAAATCATTGGCTGCATATCTGATTATTTCATACTTGTTACAATTTAAGGATCGTCATAATGGGAACATTATGTATGACGAACAAGGGCATATTTTGCATATTGACTTTGGTTTCTGTTTTGATATTGTACCAGGGGGAGTTAAGTTTGAGGTGGCACCATTTAAGTTGACGAAAGAAATGATCATGGTATTAGGCGGAAGTGATGAAACCCAAGCATTCAAGTGGTTCGAAGAATTATGTATTAAGGGTTATTTGGCATGTCGTCCATATATGGAAACTATCGTAAGAACAGTGACTCCGATGTTGGAAAGTGGATTGCCATGTTTTAAGGACAATACAATTAAAAACCTCAGACTGAGATTTGTTCCAGGGAAAACGGAACGTCAAGCGCTGATTTATTTTAGAAAGTTGATCAGAAAATCAATGGAAAGTTTTTATACTACCGGTTATGATGAGTTCCAAAGAATAACCAACGGAATTCCATACTAGGAGAAGTTTTATACAATTTGTTTTTGTTTATATGTTTTCTTTAGTAAAAACCTAAATGTTAAGATGAGCCCAGTAATGCACAAAGTTGTGTTGAATGGCACAATCTCTTCTGTTTACGCCCTCATAATTGTTCGCTGAAACAATATAGTACTATAGATTTTCTAAGTGTCTCATAATCATCGTTTTAGAGGGTAATGTTAATTGGTACGCACTAAGATTTAGTTCAGTTAAACAATTTGAAAATATGTTTGATGACGTCATGACATAGCCCTCATTTAGGTTCGCTAAGAAAAATCTTAAGGATTAAAATTCTTGAGATACACTTGCGCAATATTCATCACCAAGGTAATCACGGTGAATATGTGGGAAGCTCAGGTGCAACGAGTACAGCAATCGCTAAGGGTAGTTCTATTTAACACTAGAAGAACTAGATCTTTATCATCATCATAAGATGCGATATAGATTTGTAACATAAGAGTTCTGTTAGGCATTCCGCAACAGATCCAACTCCCCAACCCTCCTTAGAAACGTGAACTTCTACTATTGTTGCGAATATACACCGAAGCTCCGGTTTACTTTTATTTATAGGAATATTGGGTGTATTTTTACCAAGTGTTTAAAGCAAAATTACGATATTTGAAAATTTGAAATAAAAAAAAAAAATAAAAGATTGGAGCTGCATAATCGATTTGAAATAAAACGTTAAATAAATGATCTATAAATAGAATCATCAAACATAAATTAATATCCAAATTTCTTTTGTTCGTACAAACGATCGTGTTTGCATGACTTTGGATGGTTGGAAATATGATACGGTACTTGGCAATAGAATGGGCAAGATAATTCGAGGATATATAAAGTCATCAATCCCCGTGGAATAATTGATTGATTTAGTTAAGCTACACAAATAGCAACCGAATCTTTTTCCCCCTTTAGAAATTCAGCACATTTTTCTTTCACTCGTTTTTGTTCGATTTGTATCAAGATCAAAAGAAAAATATTAGATTTGATTAAAATCTCAAATTTTAACTTTAAACAAAAAAAAAAAAAAAAAGAGAGAGGAAGAGAAAGCGAAAGGTGTTTCAAACAAAATTCATTTTTTACAACCAGCCAACCTTCACTCAATCAATCAATCAAGTAAGTTTAGTAACCAAGGCCCTTCTACTCATTGTATTCAATCATTACAAAACCAATAGGGTAATTATTAATCACAATCAATTAGAGAATTGCAGAGTAGACACCGATAAATCCCCAGAGAGAAAGTGTCCTATATTTTATATATTTATATTATATATCCATTTTGTCAGTCAACCTAACCTTAATTTAATCAGGCGGTGTTGAATTTATCAGTCAATCAATCGAAATATACCTTATTCAATAGATAATCTAACCAATATATCATATACTTAGTACACATAATTTAAAACGATGTTTTTCTTAATACCAATTGTGTGGTTGCTAGCGTTGTTCCAATTCTCAAATGGGCAAAGACTAATGAAGTCAACTTCATTGTTGACCTGTATGGAAGATTCGCAATTTACAGCTTCATTCTTTGATATTGTCTTTTATCCAGATAATAATAGATTTGAATTCCACGTCACTGCCCTTTCAACTATTGATAATAGGAAGGTGGGAGCCAATGTCAATTTAATTGCATATGGATTGAATGTCTTGCAAAGAAATATATCCCTTTGTGATATTAATTACGACGATGGAACCAAGCAAGAAACCAATCCCTTATGTCCAATGACCAGTGGACATTTAGATTTAAATTCGGCATATACCGTGAGTAGTTCAGTTACAGACCAAATCCCTGGAGTGGCCTATACTATTCCTGATTTAGATGCCAGGGTTAGAGTCATAGTTTACGACTTGGAAACCAATGAACAGTTAGCATGTGTTGAAGCAACTTTGTCGAATGGAAAAACTGTGGCAACTAAGTACGCCGCTTGGCCAATTGCAGCAATTGCCGGGTTAGGGGTTATTACTTCGGGGGTAGTCTCTGTTATTGGTCATTCTAATACCGCAGCTCATATCGCATCTAATTCAATGTCTCTTTTCATCTATTTCCAATCTTTGGTAATTACAGCTATGATGGCCGTTGCTAGAGTTCCCCCAATTGCTGCTGCGTGGGCCCAAAATTTCGTTTGGTCTATGGGTATCGTTAGAGTTGGATTCGTTCAAGACATAGCCAATTGGTACGTTCAATCAACAGGAGGTACACCTGCTGACATCCTTGACTCGGCCTATATTTCAGTTTCAGTCCAAAGATTTGTTAAACGGGCCGCAGAGGAACTTTGGACCCAATTTGTTAAAATTACCGATTTGCCACTGAAAGAGATTGTCAAACGTGCAACAGTGATATTGGAAGGTGCCGGAGCAACTTCTGATAGTCTTGACCCAGAGTTATATACAACAGATGAAAAAGATCCCAACATTGCTGGGAAAATCCTCGTGTTAAGAGGTATTCAAAGAGTTTCCTATTTAGCAGGCATTGAAATAACTGACTTGTTCATAACAGCTATTATATTTTTGTTCTTTTTTGCATTTATTATGATTGTCTGCTTAATGTTATTTAAAGCTGTAATTGAAATTTTGATTAGAAGTAAAGTGATGAATGAAGGGAAATTTAATGAATATCGTCAACAATGGGCATTTATTATCAAAGGTACATTGTATCGTTTGTTCGTGTTGGCTTTACCACAAATCAGTTTATTATGCCTTTGGGAACTTACAACTAGAGATTCTGCTGGTACAGTTGTCATCGCTGTATTTTTGTTAGCCTTGACCTTGGTGTTATTGTTCCAAGCAGCTGTAAGAGTTTTTCTTAAAGGTCGTGAATCTGTGCGTGAATTTAAGAATCCTGCGTACTTATTATTCGGAGATGTTAAATTCCTTAATCGTTTTGGTTTCCTTTACGTCCAGTACCGTGCTGACTGCTATTACTTTATCTTGGGCTCACTTACTTACATCGTGCTTAAGTCATTGTTCGTTGCATTATTGCAAACTAAAGGTATGGCACAAGCAGTGATCGTGTTCATTATTGAATTGGCATACCTTGTCATTATTTGTTGGATTCGCCCATTCATGGATAAGAGAACTAATGCATTCAATATCACAATTGGGGTTATCAATACTATCAATGCGTTATTCTTTATGTTTTTCTCAAATATATTCCGTCAGCCACAAGTCGTTTCTTCTGTTATGGCAGTGGTTTATTTTGTGCTTAATGCAGTCTTTGCATTATTTTTGCTTATATTTACGATCGTTACCTGCGTGTTAGCTTTGCTTTACACCAACCCCGATACTAGATATCAACCAATGAAGGATGACAGAGTTTCGTTCTTACCTAGATTTGGGCAAAAAGATGGAACTCAACCAGGTGCTGGTAACCCAAATGAAGATATGGAATTAATGGCATTAGGTGCTACCGCCATGAAGGGACATGAACATGGTGGAAATGCTGATCTTAAATCCGGACATGTCGGTTCTGAATCACCTTTTGATGATGAATTCACTCTGTTCTCTGCAAACCAAAATGTATCTCGTGTTTATTCCGAAAGAAGTTATGACAAAGTAGAACCAATACAACCCAATTCCACAATTGGCGGAAATCCATATAACGCTCAAAGAGGATACAATGCACCAAGTACATATTCTGGGTCGTTTTCAGAACGTCAAAGCCCAGTGCAGAATCCGTTTGGTGATAGTACAGGACAATCTTATGCCAACAGTAGGAATGGAAGTCGTGTGAATTTTATATAATTAATTATTTCTTTGTGTATTGTTAGATTGGAATTATTCTTAGTTTTTATCATAGAACTGTCTAATGTATAGTATATTTTATGAAACATCGCTACATAGTTAATCAAGTATATTATATTGTAATTAAACTAGCTAACCTTCATTACAAAATTTGGGTTCTCCAAAAATACTATAATGGAAAATATTATACCAAGTAATTGGCTGACAATCGGTGTCATTGACCAGAGCCATAGCTTGATTCAAATCCAGCCTCTTCGGGAAGACGTTTACTTTATCCATACTGATAACTTGGCTGTATGTACCTTTTCTTGGACTCCTTGCTTCTTCTTCTGCCAACTTCCATATTGAGAAGGGGACAAGGATTGTTCCATCTGGTCTTTGAGTAATCTTCTTATATGAATCAAAACTGTCGGTTCTTTTATTAAGATACTCTTTATCATCTTCGTAGATTGATTTGTCTCCCTTTTCTATATAAAAATCTGGACCTTTGCAATCTTCGGGGTCCTTTTTAGAAATAGGAACAAATTTTGATTGCTTTAGTTCAAGAGTCTTTCTTTTGAGTTTATCTATAATCATATCGGTCTTATCTTCCAACGAGTCCATTTTTGCACCTATTTCGGCTTTGATTTGAGTCTTTTTATCATCCAAGGAAAGCACTATATCCTCCTTTGTGTTTTTGATCTTGCTTATTGCTGCTTCAAACGTGGCGTCAACCTTTTCATCGGCCTTCGCAATTGCTCCTTTTGGATTTTTAACAATTTTGTGAAGCTTATGTTTCTCATCGCTTATTTTATCGTGCACTTGTCTTATAGCTTGACTTTTAATAGGTGAACCTTCGCGTTTTCCTATTTCTTGTGATTCTTTATAAGTGTATCCATGATCCCCTTGGTCATTAACTGGGGAAGGTAGGACTACTGAATTTTCATTTTGGAGCTCTTGAGATTCAAAACTTTGTTGAGCGGTGAGTGAACTGACTTCTGGCCCTGACAACTCATAATATGCGGGAAATATATGTACACTTTGTACGTCATCTTGGATTTTTAAACAAAAACTATCTTCTTCCTTTCGGTGAGTAGCTGTATTTAAATTACAATATACTGCGTGAATTAAACTATCATAGTTTGTAGATTGGAGCCAGTTTTTGGCGAATTTGTCGAAGAAGTTTGAGATATTGGAGGAGATTCTGTTGGAAGCGTCCAGGGGAAATGTTAAATAATCTTTGATGGTAAAAATAGGAGCACTTTTAAATCTATCATTAGCAAGAGACTGGCTTGTTTGATTGAACATAAAAACAATCAATGGTTGTACACCGGCTAGACTTGGACGAAATATCGGGAGTTTGTCTCTAGGAATTGATATCAAGTTTTTCATAAAAATAGAAGTTTGATTTAATTTAATGGAATTTGCAAAATGATCAGAAGGTACAATCATATAATAATCAACAAGTTCAACTAAACTAGGTAATGCAAACGGTGCAGATTTGCTAAATATATTCCCCCAATTTTGCAACGACCCACTTCCAACATGTCCCATTCCATTCCTTACACTATTCGGAAATTGTAACATTGATTCTCCACTGGTATTAAAGATGAATATTGACTGGAAGTCATTTATTCGTGGAATGATTAATTGTTGTGTGTTAGATAAATTCATCCATTGAATGTTATGGAATAATTTGTTTAGCCCCAACGTTGAGAAAATGGTTGGATTCATTAATTCCTTAGGAATAAATATCAAATCGTCAGGATTGAATTCAGAGTTTCTAGAACTCTCTATTGATTCAACTGTAAAATTTAGCAGAGATATAGGGGGCCTGTGGGATTTTGTTATTACTTTATTGGATTTTGTACTTATTAAAGTTTGTAAGGAATTTGATAATCGCTGTTTTGTTTCTCTAAGGCCCATGAGAGTGGGTTTAACGACGTCTGACCATTCAGCTGGAAGAATTATGGGGAATGCAGCTATGACCAAATAACCTAGCACAGCTATTAGTAACCTCATTACTATATTATATGATGAATTGATAGCTTTAATAATAGAGTTTAATTTGGTTGTAAATATAACTTACATTCGACCACAAATGAAAATAAACTGCAACAAAAAGACTATTGTACATAGATCGAAAGTGTGAGTTTTTTTTGCAGCCATTAATCTACTTGAGATTAATTATGCAACTAAATTTAAATTTTTATAAATAAAAAAATAATTAATTTGCTATTATTAGAATAGAATAAACTCGACACGCGTAAAATAGATCTTTTTAAGTGCCATTTAAAATGTATAAACTAAGATCTTGTTATTTTTTCTATACTTTTCCTTTTCCCAATCTTCGGTTACTGCATACATTTCACCATTTTCGTTCAAGTAAAATTCCTGAAGTTCTTCCTCTTTCACTTTCAGTTTTTCCTTATTGGGTCTATTGAACTCATCGCTCAAACCTTTATTACTATAATCAAAATTCACATCTTCCAATAAATTTAACCGTGAGATGTACATAGTAGTTAAAAACATAACTAAATTAACAATCCAAAGGAAGGTGGAAATGATAATAAATGCACCAACTGTTCTTCTTAGATCCCAAATTTGACGTCTTGAGAATCTAGCTTCAGGAAAGACATCAGATACTATTAAAATGAATGATACAAATTTCATAATGGTTGCGGCCAAGCAATAGAAACTCCCATTTCTCTTTTCGTAATCCAATAGTTGTACTAAAAATGACAGTGCTATTATCATTGTTATAGCCCCATCGGCTATAAAATATCTATAAATATTGTAATTCACAAAGGGATCTTGGTTTAATAACACTGACGAAATAACAATTTCAATGACGGAAGAACATACTTCTAACAAATACAAAAAGAAATTGACCGAAATTATGATGTTCTTATCTTGATAATTAGGACCAAATCGATCAGCTTTAATCTTAATCAAAGGTCTATTCATAACACTTTTAATCAAATTATGCTCCAATTGTTTTTGACGGGACGATATGCTAAACAGTGGTGCATCTCCAAAAACATCTTGGGGTTGAGTCATGGCTGGCAAATCATCCCCATTAGATCTTTGTTTGGGAACTTGTAAGGTTGTATAGCCAGATGGTTCGTGGTGTTCTTCTTGAAGGCCATGACCCACCTGAACACCTACAGATCTCACCCGTGGTTGTCTTACTTTGTCTATTCTAATTTGAGGTATAGGAGGATCTTCTTTGGCGTGATGTATTTGACGGACAATGTGTTTAGGTTCTTGCCTCGGTTGTGGTTGAGGTGGTAAGTCCTTCTCGGATAAAGCTGTGTATTTCACTCCATCCTCTATTCTGGTTGAATATAAAGGAATAATGGTATCTAATGTCAATTTGCTAGAGCTGATTTCTGTTGGAGTAGGATTTCTACTTCGACGTCTGGTGTTACCTTGTTCATAATCGAATCGTGATAAATCACTAATTAAACGGAGATCTTCTCCCCCATAAGGTCTGAAAACTGGCATTGAGAACTATGGAACTTATCAAATCTCAATTGATATTCATAACACTTATATGAAAAGATTGAAGCGTACCATCTGAAACACTTCTTTCTTCCTACGGCTATCATATTACTTAATTAATCTATCTAGTTAAAAATTAAAATTTTCATGCAAATGGTTTACCTAATTGGGAAATAACCAAAACAAAAAAATTTGAATTTTTAAAATTCAATGAGTGCGAAGTTGCACAGTGCAACACTTTCACTTGCTAGGAGGATTCACACGAGACAATAGAACAGGCGGTAATAAACACAAGAGAACGAGCGAAGTAATCCAGAAGGATCTGAAAATAATTCATTCGTCTGTGTTCAAAGACATAGAAATTTCAACTTTTGGTCTGCGACAAGACCTTATCAAAAATTTAAGGCAAATAATAAGAAATAAAACTACCACCAAGCATAGAACTGGTAAAAACAAGAGTGAATGGTTTAAGACCTTTCTCATTGGTTGATACAATTGCAGACAGGAATAACTCTTCGAAATATACTTTAAAATCTATCTCTGTGTAACCATAATTTATATTCTGTGAAGTAAGATAGATTTGTGTCGTATTAGCAAAGTATCTAGGTGATACTAGATTTTGCGAACTAGCCACTGGTATCCATTGCTGCAAAAAGGAATTACCAAGTGTCGACACTATTAATCTAATCTGATGTGTTTGTCAAGACAATATCAAGTACTTAAGTGTATTGTCAACACACAGTAAGTGCATTACTGTTCCTCTGAAAAGCGTTTTCATGAATCACAAAATGTCAAATTCTAAGCCAACTTTTGACGAAGATCTAAACTTAACACAATTGCTGCAAAAGACGCCTTGTCATTTGGGGATCAGCCACATCGGGCAAAGGCCAAAAGAAAGGCTTTCCCGATCGCCGGGTGTATACCTTTTTTGAAACATAAATCTACAACTCAATATCATAAGGACATATATTAATTACATAAAACAAATAAATAACGCTTAAACAATCTTAGCAAAAGCAAACATTGCATGTTGATGTTCAGTCATCATCTAAATACAAAGACGAATGAAATTTCATCTTTAGCATTGGATTCTACTCAGTAAGGAATGAATAGTAGTAGGTAGCACAATAAACGACATATAAGCAATCTTTTTATTCCATCTTGATGATTACTCCGTCGTTTAAACTCATAGTTAAATGTAAAAACTTCCTTGGTGGATATTCAGAATTTGGTTCCAACAGCAAGTGCTCATAACTCAATGCCAACATCGTCAAGACATACGAGGCCTCGGTCAACGCAAACTGTTGTCCCAAACAGATTCTAGGTCCACCATTAAACGGTAAAAACGCCCACCCCAACTTTCTAACTCGTGGCTCAAACCATCTTTCTGGTCTATAGATTCGCGAATCTTTACCATAATAAGTCTCATCCACTTGTGTTGAATTTATAACATAACCAACAATTTGTCCTTTACGCACCAATATTGGCGATTTCCCGTCTGGGCCACCTCCTCTAGGTAAGGTAGTATCTCTGATGGCCACACGACCATTTCTTGGAACACTAGGGTACATTCTTAAAGTTTCATTAAGCACGGCTTTCAAGTAATCGCACTTCTTCAAGCTTTCGAATGTAATATTCTGCACATTATCTTGGAAATGCAGCAAGACTTCTTCACGTAACTTGGCCCACATTTCTGGATTTCTGGCTAACTCAAAGACTGCAAAGGATAACAAGCCTGCTGTGGTATCCCTTCCAGCAACTAATATATTTAATGATTCATCACGCAATACTGTTGGGTTTCTTGTAGTTTTGGCCAATTCGTACAAGAATGTGTACTTGTCGCTTTCTTTCTCAAGTTCTTCGTTGGTAGCTGAAAGAACCTTTTGAACATAATGATTAGCAAATTTATGAACGATTTTTACACATTCTCTGAATTCAGACGTGTTAACTAAAAAGTAAAGCTTTTGCAACAATGAACGTGTAGCAAGATACTCTTGAGCCCTATTAAAAGCTCCAGGGAATTCTTTTCTACAATCGAAATCAAATTCATCAGATTTGTATCCAATATATTCATCACAAAGCGAAGAAACGCTTTCACCAAACAAAAATTCAGTAGCTGAATCAACAGTAAATCTGAAAAACAATTCTTGAATATCAAAATATTGGCCCTTATTCTTATCGATATGTTTCTTTAAATGTTCGAAATGAGGTTCCAAAGCTTTGACTCTTGCGATCTGATCTCTGCTAAATTGAGGCTTCAACATAGCTCTTGAATGCTTCCATGCCTGACCATCTACAGTAAAGATGCCTAACCCCAAAAGTGTTTTGAATTGACGAAATCTCATACCCAATGAAAAATCCTCAAACTGAGTTGCCAAGATCGCCTTAATGTTTTCTGGATCCTTCGTTTGAATAAAACGATTACCAAAGATATGAGCACTAAATGTATGTATCTCTGGGTGAGGCATATTCCGGAAGGTCTCGTCATTGAATTCCACACTTCTACCTTCTCTTTTAGCTTTTAAAGCCCTCCATCCTTGCTTAAACCCGAGAAACCCATCAGTAACATAATTCGTACATTGCTGGGTCTTAAACTTCTTCTTTAAATGTTTTGAATACAATCGTTCCCCTATTACATGAGATATGATGATTGCTGTAACAACTATGTACCAATTGGATACAAGAAAGGATGATAACGACATTAAAATGTAAAATGTTAAAGCTAATCAAACAATCCTCAATTAAAAAAGTTTACAAAAGGCGCAGGGGGGAAAGGATGGGATAGGAGGTGTTTTTGGTTTATTTATATAATTAGACTTTCAACTTCCCCTTCCTTCTCCTCTTGCTCCTTCCAATTTGGAGAAGTTACGTATTCAAGCCCTTGTGAAAAATAAATAAATTTAATTATTTCTTAATTTTGCGAATAAAATAAAAATAATTGTTATCTCCGTGTTTTTATTTTTTAGGGACAATAGCTAATAGACCCGGTAGAACGAATACTTTAAGAACCCGTCTCTTAAGACATGCCCACCACAATATGGAAAGCGCTAGAGTAATAAAGCAATTCTTTCTTAAAACATTACAGTTTATAATTTTTATTAAGTCAACAGGCGGACCTATTCCGTACCGATAAGTATGCAACATTCGATTAAGCTTTGCAAAGGCGAAGTCACTTTGTTGTCAATCTTGCATTTACGAGAAATAGTTATTTGCTAATTATAGGTGAGGTTACATACTTTGATAAAAACAGCAACATCTCTTCTATACATTAACGAAAAGAACTCACATACATGCATGAATTGAAAGACATGTGTAGAATCCACCTTGTCTTTTGTATCATAAGTTACAAAGGTAAATAGACAATTCTTTTGTGGTTCATACTATTTGACTATTGAAATCTTATGTAGAATTGTATGCACCGGGTATACATCCCCAACACGTTTTGTATTATATTTAAAAATCTTTAGACTCGTATATACTCGATTATCGTTTTCAATGTGGCTAGATGACATGGTTGTACATGCGACCTCCATTCGTTTGGAGGCTTTGGACAAGTGACATCAAAAAAGACAGGCACAGCCTTAATCGTGTATTGGGAGAAAAGCTAACTAAACTACGGAAAATTAAATATTGTACCACTAGATGGTGTATAGTTACGCACGATAAAGCATCACAGCTTGAGAATTGATTCTTAGATAAAGGCAGCAGCAAGCAAAACCATCCACAAACCTGTTACATCCAATTCTGAAGCTTCCCCTAAAGGTACAAGGATTTGGTCTGTTCCATTATTTCCAGTACTAGAGTACTCAGCAGTGCCAATAGCCGTGGCTTGTGAAGCAGTGGCCCGTGAAGAGCTCGTAACAGGTAACTGAACATATTCACAATAAAGACGTCTAAATGTAGTTCCTTCTCTGGAATACTCATTTTCAATTTCTGGGTTACATTTTGTAAAAAAAAACACTCAGCAGCAAGGTTCCAGAAATCTTCATCTAAACCACAAAGACAGATTAATGCACTCTCTTCGTCAGTGTATTGTCCACATTCCTGCTGTTGAATTGTTAAAGTACTTAAGCAGGATGGGTCACAAGCGGCCATAGCATCGAGATCTTCATCAGCTGCGTAAACTGAGACAATTGATAATAATAATAATGTGGAAATTTTCATTGGGATGTTCTTGGAAAGATGAAGGAAGAAGTAGGTTTTAAATTCTAGGGAGCAAGCAATCTTCTATTTATATCGCAAAAATGTTGGTAGGAAATAACTGGTGTACGTCGCCGAGAGCACTAGTTAATGTTAATGATAACTGTCATTGGTATTGCATGTTGAATAGGTTACAATCAAAAGGTTGCAAAATGCGCAGAAAATTTCCCTTTGAAAACCCGTTATAGAAATCTTGTTATTTGTTCTATTTGGACCCAGGAAAAGTCCAACAGCTATTTCTTGGATAAAATCGGAATAACCTTTATCCTAGATTCACTTTCAACAAGTCTTTTTACTAAGGTTGATAGGATATATCATATATTTAATTGCGATATATTCTTCGTAGCCTACAACTACAATGAAAAGCGAGTTCAAGTTAGCCTCAAACAGGTATGCCTTTTCTAAGAATTTATCGAATTCTCCTTACCTATTAGCAGTGTTGTTGCAAGAAGGAAAGAAGCTTAGTGCTAGTAAGCCAGTTTTTAGATTCTCAGAATGACAATCAAGAATAATAATCAATGAGAACAAAGAAGTAGAAGAAAAGAATCCAGAAACTTTGCAGCTTATTTCTTGGAAATTACTATGAGGGCGCAAAAATGAATGAGTACTACAAGAAAATCAAGCAATTGACACATTTTTTAACATGAAACCATAATAAGACTAATAATCAAAATAACAATAAAAGAGAAATAAAAATACAAAAGTTAATCAATACTTACAGTTCCTACATTATAGGAATAGACTGTACTAATTTTGTGCTCTAGACCTTTAAGGCAACATTTTCGGTGGAAATGTACTTTTCAAAAGGTTTTAAAGCTTCAGCGACATCTTGTTTAACGAATTTTTCAGTTTGTTGAGGAGCTCTACCGACAAAAGTACTTGGGTCCAATAATTTATCCAAATCATTCCAAATTGGTTTGAAGTATTCGGTATTCTTGATACGTTCAATCAAATCATTATCACCACCTTCTTGTTTGACAACGGCACTTGCTTGGTGAGATAACACTCTAATTTCTTCGTGACAATCTTGTCTGGAACCACCTTTTTCAACCATGGCCATAATGATGTTTTCGGTAGCCATGAATGGTAATTCAGAGTTGATTCTTCTTTCAATAACCTTTGGATAAACAACCAAACCTGAAGTGATGTTTAACATAGTAGACAATAAGATATCAACAGTTAAGAATGCAGAAGGTAATGAGATTCTTCTAATAGCAGAATCATCAAGGGTACGTTCAAACCATTGGACAGATGCAGTTTGGACAGCGTCACTGAATAAACCACCCAAGTGTCTAGCTAAAGAACAGACACGTTCACATCTCATTGGGTTTCTCTTGTAGGCCATAGCAGAAGAACCAATTTGAGATTTTTCAAATGGTTCTTCAACTTCTTTCAAATTGGCTAATAATCTAATATCCGTTGCAAATTTGTGAGCAGTAGCACCAAAGGAAGCTAATGGAGCTAAGACATCGATATCAATCTTACGAGAATAAGTTTGACCAGTAACCGGGTAGACGATATCAAAGCCTAACAATTCGACTAAACGCTTATCCAAGGCTTCAACTTTATCGTGATCACCATGGTATAAAGATAAGAAAGAAGCTTGAGTACCAGTAGTACCCTTAACACCTCTTAAACCGATGTCGTTTCTGGCTCTGACCATATTTCTTAAATCCCATAACAATTCTTGGATCCACAAGGTAGCTCTCTTACCAACAGTGGTTAATTGAGCAGGTTGGAAATGGGTCCAACCTAAAACTGGTAAATCCTTATATTCCAAGGCAAATTTGCTTAATCTGTCAATAACATTAACCAATTTTGGAATAACAACATCGTAAGCATCTCTCAAAAAGATTAAGTCAGCATTATCAGTAACGAAACAAGAAGTGGCACCTAAATGGATGATACCGGCAGCAGCTGGACAAGTGTTACCAAAAACATGAACATGGGCCATGACATCATGTCTAACAATTGCTTCTTCCTTGGCAGCATCTTCAATTTCCTTATCGGTAATTTCTAAATTTTGCTTCATTTGTTCAATTGCTTCATCAGTAATGACGGAAAGACCAACTTCCTTTTCAGCAATTGCTAATGTTACCCATAATTTTCTCCAGGTAGAAAATCTATTTCTAAGAGAGAAGATTTTGGACATTTCTTCAGATGCATATCTGGAAGATAATGGGGTTGAGTATTTATCGTTGGATGACATTGTTATAATATCAATTGGGCTATAAGATTAATCTGCAATCAAAAGAAAAAGAGACAAAAAGAAGGATAAATTTATAAAACGTGAAATTTTGAAAAAGTTTGCTGAAAAACTTTATTACTTAAATATAAAGTAGGAGATTGGTAAGGATGAGAACAAAGTGCAACCGAAGAGTGAAGTGAGAAGAGCGAAGCGAAGAGAAGGATGAGATTAAATTATTTTTTTTTATTGCGCATAATTAAGGCTAATAATTTTGACTCTGATTGATTTATCAAATGTAGACGTCAAAGTATCATTAGCATTGAACTTAGTTAATTAGCAAATTGAATAATTGCAAGTTACTAATGGAAACCATTATCAATCAAGAATGGATGCGTTTATTATTATATAGCTACGAGTACTTAAGCTAATATCCGTTTTCTGACTAAACTTTGGACATTTAACCGTTATTGTAATCCAATCAAAAAATGCTAATTTATGTATGTTTCAGGAATTGGTAGACATAATGACTTCTAACCATCACACCATATTGATTATATTGTGTTTACAGTTCATATTCTTTCCCTTTCCTACCCGAAGGGCGGAAATAGAGTATTGAAATTATCCCCAGTATACCGACTCGTTGTATGTCGGTCTGACTCTTGCTACTTAACAAGCTAAGACGAATTTAGGAAATTTCAGCTCGCACTTTAGTACCTTGAATATTCCTGATTTATCAATTATGAGACAGCGCAACTAATTCCAAATATTTTTGGTTCTCCCTTGTCTGAATATGGTTCTGACGTTCTTTTCACTATGTGTTTGTTGATCAATGTGCTTCATTCTGAATCTCCACCTCATTTCTATCCAACAAAGAATAAACAGAAGTTTTAAAAAGACGATCCACAAACACAAATTTCTCCTCTATATTTCTTAAGTTTTCTTTTAATTGATGAGTGTTCCATTTATCTCCTCTATTAAACGATTCTTGTGTCAATTTTGTTATTTCTACGTTCAATTGAAGTAGGAATTGGTTAATATTTTGATACTCTGTTAAAATATTTGCTTCTAGTTCAGATAACTCCGATTTACTAGTATAATCAGCTGTCATTAAGTTCATCTTGTTGATACCTTACAGTTTGGGATATTAGCAAGGCAATAGTGTGAAAAAAATCAAGTTAATGTGTTGATGAATTGTTTGTGTACATATAAAAACTTTGATTGATGTTTCATTTTGCATTGTTCCTGCATATGAGTCGTTTCATCGTAAGAAAGTGACGTGAAAAAGGGCAATACAACCACTTTGGATTTAAACCAAAATTACTATTCTACCCTCCTGACTTTGCTTATCAATTGATTCCCATATCATGTCATCCACAAGTGTCAATCCAGCGGAGACTATTCCCAGTCCAACTATCGAGTCAACAATTATAGACGTTGAACCCCCAACTGATGCCAGTGTTCCAAGTACTTCTATTGCTGGCACTGCCGAGAAATTAGAAGAGCCACCAAAAAAACGTAAATTAATAAGAACAGGTAGTAAAACCAATCCGTTGAAGTACAAGGTTTGGCTTGCAGGACATCTTTCCACTATTGGTTTTGGATCCGTTTCCTTGTTATTCCAATTATTATGGTTGCCCAATAAATGTTATATCAATTCTATTGCATATAGATTGACATTCATAGGAGCAATTGTTGCACTTACAGCTACCTTTAGCCATAAATTTGGATTACATTACTTACCAAAACCCGCCACCTTACTTTCCCAACAAAACTTCCAATACATTGTACTTGCTTTTGTTTGGGTCTTTTCATTTAAGTCAACATTTAAGATTTTACCATATTACTTTTTGGCAATTTTACACATCGGTAGTATCAAAAATATTTCGGCTATTACCGACCAGACTGATTTTATTGCTTCCTTAATTGCATATGATGAATTATTGCTAATTGCTTACTTGTTGTTACGTACGCTTCTTTTTAGACATGGAGCTGGCTATCAATTGGTATTGTTTTTAGTATTTTATTGGGTTAGAATCTTGTATAATAAAGAGACAAGAAATTTGTTTGCTGCTATTATTAAGAGATTGGATTACAAAGTATCTAGCATTGAAAACGATAAGGTTAAGCATTATTGGGGAAAAACCAAAGAATTCATTGAATTGAAGCAATCTTCGGCTGATCTTTAAACGTTAGATTATAACCCTTCAATGACATCTCGAATAGACTGATTATTGGCAGACATTTTCAAGTTGTATTCTCAGTCCAAATAATTTTGACGTGTTGTATATCCGACGTGTGTGAATTCTTAGTGATTTTGATTGCGTTTATGTCTATATAGAATGTATATGTTCATTGCAATAGATAGTTGCAACCTTTTTGATCCGTTTGAAGTTGATCTTTAACAAGGGTGTAAAGATTTCAACGTATAACTTTGTGTAGCACTCCGAAAGTATTAGAAGATTTACAAAATAGCCTAATGTAAGGTGAAAGACGAATACACCTCAATCATATACATATGGTATTACTTCGTCTCTTCTTACAATCGTCTGGTACTTTCCAGTGATGTTTATTTATAGGTGTGCATATAGATGATTTTTCCAACAATAATTGTTTGTTCTAAACCCTCAAAATTCCAACACCAAATAACTAAACCACCACCACTCACCCTTTTTCAATCAATTGCAATTGAATCAAGCAAAATCAGTAGAGCGGACTCCTGGTTTTACATATACACCCGAATAAGAAATCAAATCATCCAAAAGTAATGTCTCACATAGTATTTAACCTTGGAAACCTTCCAATCAAAGACCATGTCTTTTCTTCCGATCGCTCATTATTAGCAATTACTAAATCCAATGAAGTTGAAATCTACCAAGTTACTGGCACCAAGCCCCAACTTTTTACTACCTTACGTGGTCATGATAAGACTGTTACTTCAGTTGATATTTCTCCTGATGGATCCAAAATTCTTACATGTTCCCAAGATAGAAATGCCCTCGTTTGGGAATACAACACCGCTGAAAGGGAATATAAACCAACTTTGGTCCTTTTGCGTATCAACCGTGCTGCCACTTGTTGTAGATGGTCTCCTGATGGTAAGAAATTTGCCGTTGGGTCGGCAGATCGTGTGATTGCCATTTGTTATTACGAAGAAGAAAATGATTGGTGGGTTTCTAAACATTTGAAAAAACCACTTAAATCAACAATTACTAGTTTAGATTGGCATCCAAATTCAGTTTTATTAGCAAGTGGATCTACTGATGGTCATGTTAGAGTTTTTAGTGCCTATTTGAAAGGAATTGACTCTAGACCAGATCCAACTGCTTGGGGAACAAAATTACCATTCCAAACACTTTGTGGGGATTTTACTAATGTTACTGGAGCTTGGATTCATGATGTTAGATTCAGTCCTAGTGGGGATGTCTTGGGCTATGTCTCTCATGACTCCTCTATTGGGGTAGTGTATCCAGCTGGTGAAGGTCTTGAGCCAAAGGCTGTTCTTAATGTCAAGACGAGTTATCTTCCATTTAAGGCACTTGTCTGGATTAATGAACATAAGATTGTTGTTGGTGGGTTCAACTGTAACTTAATTGTTTTTGAAGGGGATGAAAACGAGTGGAGAGAAAGTTATAAGATTGAACAAGAAACTGATTTGACTAAGGAAGTAGTTCATGCAGATAAGAGTGTTGGCGATGATGACGATCAAGAAATTTCATCTCACCAAGCTTTGAATATGTTTAGACAAATGGATTTGAAGGGAAGAGTTACTAGACCAAATGCTGGTCACAGTAAAGGATTAACTACCATCCATCAAAATACCATTAGCAGCCTTAAGAAATATTCTGCTGATCAAGTATCAAGTTCTGGGATAGATGGGAAAGTTGTGATCTTTAAAATTTAGAACAGACTAAACATAAAATGTTGTGCGCTTGAATATATTGTTTATTACTCTATATAGATTGCAATTCTTAAGAGAAATTTATCTTTCAAATATCACGTAGTTTCTATTTCCTTCAATCAGAAATTGAGCTTTGGTAAAAGGTTATCTTCAGGTTATTTTGGTTCAGAAGCAGAACTGAAAATTAAAGATTTTCATCATTAAAAAGGAATAGGAACAACTGTGATACTATCAAGACAAAATACCTCTTTCGCATAGTATTTTATAATACAATTAACAATTCAGTATTCTTAAAAGGACTTGAGAACACTAAATATCATACCTAGTTAGTATTTTAAATCAAATCACAAATGAAAAGGTTTTCAATTCTTGAAGTTTTAACAAATTTTTGAGAGGATCAGATGGTGATGCATGTTTTTATCCATTGGATCAGGATTCACCGGACAGAATGTTGTGAGAACAATCATCATTATAAAAAAATGAGTCATGAACTTCTCTTGAATGTGCTTGGAAAGAAAACATACTAGAATTTGTTAGCATAAAAACTCTAAATGAAAAATTCAAACCCCTTATAACCATCCCATAACTCTCCATACCATGAATTAACGAATAGATATAATCCAAATTAGAAATCATAAACGAAGAATTCCTTAATTATTTTTGTCCTGCATATACATCCTCAGTAAGAATAGTTACATCAATGTTTTTAATCAGCTAAATTGGATATATTTTGGTAAGGAAATGGTTTAAAGATTATAAATTCAACCTTTTCAGATGTGAATATGCTTAAAACCTTGCGGGTACGATACAATAGTTGTGTTTGGGTTTCCTTTGAAGAACAAAAAAACATACCGAATTATTAACCTTATTGTAAAATATGGCTATATGTGTATAATAGTAGCAATCATTACTTTATGCTTGATGTTTCAGAAAGAAGAGTTGATGATTTAATAAATTGAAAAATTTTCTCAACTCTTTATGTCCTCCTTATTTATTCAGCTGAGAAAATTGGAAATTTCAGGTCGTGTGGATTTGACTAAAAATATGTAATACAATAGGACCGGGTAATATTGCTTTCTCCTGTGATAAGGAATTTGTGCTATACTCCCGTTGATACCTAATCCTACAGTGGTGATCAAGAAGAAGATCCGAAATCTGTTGATGGATTTAAATCATTAATGATTGTATTGAGCAGCTTAGTTATAGTCCCTGGAGAGGATAGAAGATATTAGGTGGAGCTGCCTCAAACTAAAACCCTAGTTATAAATTTTTAACTGGTTGAATCTAGGGTTGAAGTGCATAATTCTTGAAACGATAGATAAATTATCATCAAGTAGGCTTCATCATTCAAAATTAGTGTGACTTTGCCAGATAGAGCGAGTCTCGGCCATTGCGATAGCGAGTTGATTAAATCATAAAAAGTAACGTTATTATACGGTCTTATCGACTGATTCTAAATTCTGATGTTGAGGTCATTAACTTAAATTAATTGCAAATCACGCCCTATTGATACCATACATTCATTCTTTCTATGAGCAAGTTCAGTTATAATTATATAGAGCGATGAACTAACGGGTACGATTTCCCGTTATTCGTTAACTTAGTTGAGGGAATAAAAGTTAGCACTGCCCCCAACCACTTCGAGGGAAGGCACATCCTGTCTTGTATAATAACAAAGAACGCATCAGATTGAGTCAAATTAAATTAATTTAAACTCAAAAATATTCTTCTCATTTGCAAGGGCAAAAAATAATCTTGTTTGGGCGTTTGTGGAACTTTTTCAGTAAATTAATTGATGATCATCTAGTGTCAATCTCATCCCATCCTATAGTCACTGTGTATACATCTTATTAAATATATAAACCCCAGGATAGTCCTACTTCTATTACAGCGAACTCAGGACTTCTGTTACTACCGTATTCATTTATCTACACAAGCCCCCCTCGTCAAGAAATTATTTCCATTTATTGCACCCCACCAACCACCCAATCCCCTAGCATTTTCAAAACGATAAAATGAATTCACTGGAAAGCGAAATTCAACCTTTATTGGGACCAAGATCAACGCGTGGAAATGATAGAAGTAGAAGAATTACCAGATCTACGTCACCGCATCATCGTTTACCTTATTCTCCAACCCCACAAAAGCACAGATCAACCTCAACAAAAAACTCATCCACTCCGATCGACGACATGTCTTGCGCCACTCGCCGTCGTTCGTTTTCAGGTGGTCATGACCACATTCTTAGAAGTGCTAGTGTTGTGTTGGGTGAACAAAATGCTGAAAGACCTCTATATCAACGTTTATTGTCTAATTATCATTCTGTTACCAATCCAAATTCAGAATTTGATGCTTTTATGAGCCAAACCTCATTAATAGGTGGTGATAAATTTTTAGCTGACACTGCCAGTATTGCATCTCTGTTAGGTGAAGAACCAAGAAGAATGAGTATTGTTGAGATTGTTCAGTCACTTAGACCACAAAGATTAATTGGTACAATTCGGCCAATTTGCAATTGGTATGAATCCTATATCCTGGATATAGATACAATTAAGAATAGAAGAATTCAGAAGTTTTATGAAGAACAAAATGAATTGATTGAAAGATATCAAGAAATTGATAATTTCTTAGATGCAGGAAAAATCCACTATAATATGTTGCAAACATATGGAAATGATGGTACTAATGGGAAAATTGTACTTGATAATATTGCCGAAATGGATGAAACTGTGCTCTCAAGAAATACAAGTCGAGAAGCCAATAATAATGACTTAGAAATGGGTCTTCCCTCTGTTGCTGCTGCAACTGAAGGCTTAACAAAATATTCCCGATTTTATGACGTTCCAGGTAACATAGATAGTGATGGATCTAAATTCCTAGGATTTGATCAAGAAGATCACAACAGTCAAGTCTTAAAAGCTATTTTGGTCAATTTCCTCATTAATTTCTTACTATTGATTGGGAAAACTCTCGTTGCAATCTTAACCAATTCCATGTCGGTCGTGGCATCGTTAGTTGATTCCATCTTAGATTTTTTGTCCACATTCATTATCTACATAGTCAACAGATTGGCCACCAGCAAAGATTGGAGAGCACAACACACTTATCCAGTGGGTCGTTCACGTTTAGAGCCATTGGGAATTCTCATTTTTTCTATAATTATCATCATATCATTCTTCCAGGTGGGTCAAGAATCTTTCAAGCGACTTTTCTTCCCTGTCCCTGATCAGAAAAAAGCTGCTGTCATCGGGATAAATGCCATTATCATTATGACCACAACCATCGTTGCAAAGATTGGGTGTTGGATATGGTGTTCTAAATCACCTTCCTCTTCAGTTCAGGCACTCGCTCAGGATGCAATGACTGATATAGTTTTCAATACAGTTTCATTACTCATGCCAACAATTGGTCACTATTTTGATATTTGGTGGTTCGATCCTCTTGGGGCCCTTCTTTTGTCAGTTTATATTGTTGTAAACTGGTCAAAGACTGCATTCGAACATATTGACAATTTAACTGGTGCAATAGCCGACACTAAGGATTACAAAGTCATCTTATACCTAGCTTATCGATTTGCAGAACCAATCAGTCGTATTACTGCTTTGAAAGTCTATCATGCTGGTGATCATTTAAATGTGGAAATTGATTTAGTATTTGATGAAAACAAGTTTAATTTGTCATTTAAGGATTGCCATGATATTGCAGAAGCTTTACAATACTCGATTGAGAGTTTGCCAATAGTCGAAAGAGCATTTGTACATATTGATTATATGGAAGGGAATTATAAAGGGCATTTAAAGTAGATTCATTAATTCACATTTTAGATGTTAGCCATTGTTGTTATGTAGAGTAATACACTTTAATCCATTTCATGTTTGAGCTGTAAAATTAGTATTACTATATGCCTATAAAATCCTATAGGTTATCTTGCTCCCAGGATTATCTTCTTTGTCAATTATCAAATCCATACAACATATCTTCACACCTCTGTTTATCATCAAATGATCGAAATCAATAACTCCTTTATAATTCAATGTCCCGGATTTAACCTGACTCTTATCGCTAATCAACAATTTCCCCTCAAAATGTATCATATAATCCCGGCCTCGATTCAAAATCACATTCTCCTTTTCTAATTTCATCTCATGCACTTTCCCACTCGCCTTTTCATGAGTCTTCATTTGTGCATTTGAAGATTCGAGTCTGTCAAGTTTTAGACCCATTTGGATCAAGGCTGAATTGGCTATCGCACGGATATTTATCGGCTTGATCTTCCAAGATATCCCGAGTTCCGTATTGCGAGATTTTGTGCTTTCGTTGTTACAACTAGTAAGATCTATTTGTATACCTGAAAGACTTGGGAATTCTGTCTCGATCCAGATTTTGAAATCGGATTGGTCGTCTATATGTTCAATGCATAAGGGAAGACCAAATATTTGTTTGACTTTGGAGTTGGAGGATAGCTTTTGTAGGACTGTATATTTGACATTTTCTTGCTCCAAGAGTCGAAAATAATGCGTTGTTCCACCATTTTCATTATTACCGTCGACATCTGTCTTTGGTTTTAGTTGGTCTATTTCCACAAGCATATAATCGTAGTAATCCTGATCAAAGTAACTCAAACCCTTAGGATATGCATATTTCTTTGTATAAAAAAACTGGGTATTTATCCACAACGGTAAAAATATACTCCTTTTTCGAATAACTCGACGCCCACTCACACGTCCATTACTTATTTCTTCCTCTTCTTCTTGGAATTTTATATATTGAATAATGACATACGCCATCATAGATAATGTTCCCGATATCAATACCAACATCATGACAGTTTGAATTCCACTTCGAGGTTTTTCAATAGTTGAAGACATCCCATTTTGAATTGCCGATCGAATGAATTGTTCTTGTTCTCTCCTTAATTGCTCATATTTCAAATTGTCAAATTCTAACTCCTGCTGCTTTGGTTGAATGGGTTTATTGTTCGGTGTTTGGTTGGGACTGTAGCTCGATAGTCTCAATTGATGGACGATATATGGGGTAGATAGTTTAACTGGCCTTTGTGGTCTCAGAGTTAGACTTGAAAATCGCGTGATAGATATAAATCTCCGCAGAACTAAACATTTTGTGGTAGAATTCATTAGGAGCGGTGAATTCAATTAATTGAGAATATGAAATGAATGATTTGATTTAACTTAGTTCAGGATACTTGATTAAATGGCACATGAATTGTTGGGCTTTTTGAGTTGTAACTAAGAACGATATAAAAAGGGGAGGAGACAAAGTAAGGAAGGTATGACGACATTAAAATAGGTGAACGACATTTTATGTCGCGTCATGTTTCCATGTAACTAAGTTTAGATTCAGATTCTAGAAGAATGTAGTTTAAGAAACTTTGGATTAACGTCACAATTGGTTACAAAATAAAGAAATCATAATCTCTATGGGATAAAATAACAAATGTACAATCTTATAACCCAAATTTGCAAAATCTAGCCAAGATCAGTTATCGCTGGAGTTGAAATCGGACGGAGTTGTTTTCATAAAACCGCGATGATGGTTCAAGCACACAAAAAGAACTTCAAGCGGATGTTTTATCCGTTCCTTTTCCCTTCTCAGAAAACAACGGAGAAAACTCTGCTGCATCTAAACCTGACAAAATCAGGTGTGCTTGTTTCACAATATTAGATGGTGTAGTAGCTACATTCCGCAAAACACAAATTAGGGGAAAATCAATCATTTGAACGAAGGTTGAATTTAAAAGTGTTGTTCTAACTAACTAGGTTAACACTCAAAAATTATGAAGCGGTGGAGAAAAGAATGAATTCCTCCAAAGAAATTTCTTAATATGATCAACATAAGCAAAGCCGCCATTAACAAAGTGTTCACATAATACTTTTACGTCATTAGTAGTTCGGGGATATAATGGGTATTGCATCTCGAAATTTTTATAGCTGACTGGACCAAAAATAAATCCGATCGAATTAGATCGGATCGTATGGTGGAAAATGAAATGCATAAGATTTATTTTTTCTTTAAAGTATGTTACAAGCGGTGGAAAAATATTTTAATGTCCCACTTTTTTCTCTATAACTACCAATATGTATCACAAAGATTCCAGGTGATTGGTTTATTTGGTTTAGTACGCGTAATTTGATTTTTGAGCCCACTAGAGATGGTTCTCTCGGACGTATGTTAGAATAAATGGAGTTGGACAACAATAAAGTCCCTAAAGTTTGAGAGTATTATCTAAAGCGTCACGTACTGGTTGTTTATCCCTTTCAGGTTGCTTCTTTCTGGTATTATGAGGGATAAAATTATCAAGCATATTGAATTCCTTGGTTCCTTATTTGACATTGAATATTTTCTGAGTTAATCCGCACTAATTCTTGATGTTTTGTGGCATCCAGCACAACTCATTGATGAATTAGTTAATTAGTTGAAAACAAATTAACATAAATGTGATACCATGGATATAAATTAGAATCATGCGATTTCTCTAGGCCTATTCAAGTTTTCCCGAACAAATTGCATTCTCGGATCGAAATAGTTTTTCCGTTTTTCATCAATCAAAATTTATTATGTTCGCTTAAAAAATAACGGATCTTCTTTGCACCCAGCAATGTTAGACCCATCACAAACGCACCTTATCAATTTGTGGAAACTATGTAATTTGACGTCATATAGGAATATTCGAAGAACTTCAACTCTCAGTTTGCTTAATCTTGCACAAAGTTTTGTTGAAAGGTTGCATAATAATGTGTTAGAAACTTGCTTGATTGTAATGTGGCGAGTTACACTCCTTTCCCTTGTTTTAAATCCAAATCAATGAACGAATTTTCGCTTTCTTAATGAGTTGCTGTTCCCTGTTCCTGTACAAAGACGTATATAGCCTCTCTAGGTTGAATGAAAAAAATAGCATTGTACCGACCAAAACAAAGGAGGCGCCGACTTGGTGGAAAATTATTCCCGTTATCTGGGGTTTCTACAAGAGAAGTCCAAAAATAGAATTATGCCAACAAAAAAAAGGAGGTGCCTAGATCGTGGAAAACTATTCCCATTGTCTGGGGTTTCTGCAAGAGAAGTCCAAAAATAATTTAGTGGAAACATATTTCCATACTTGATAAGTCCGTCCTACGACCGCGTCGCTTTGGGGAGATCGGGTATAATTAAAACTTTTCTTCAATTTGAAGGTTATTTCATTCAGTACTATCATACTTATATCCATTCTCTTTCCAGAAGTTAAAGGCTTCTGGAACTTTCTTGAAAAATTAGACCCCGATTTATTAGAAACTTTAATATGAGTTCTTCTGGTGTTGGGGCGGCAGGTTGCACTTTCTAGATTATCTCTCTCCAGATTAGAACCGATTTGCAAGTCGGCTTAGAGCGTTGGATAGTTTTAACCGAAGAAAAAATCTTTAAAAAATAAAAAAGTTGCTTTTTCGCTCGATGAGTGCACTTGCATATTTTACGACCGAGCAGTCATTCTGTTAAAGTTATCGGTAGTTGTTGTTGATTGAATATATTTTTAAGAGACGTGGTATATGCAAGTGCACGTGCTATAGCTTTTCTAAAGTCGGAATTAGTTTGATTTATGTTCCAAATGGAACATCCTCTCGCGGTAGAAAATAATTTACTTCGCCCTGTTTTGCAACCATTTCATTGTAGAACGAGGGTTAGCAAATCTAGGTTATCTTAGATTGATTACGGTCGATTTATCAACTTACAAACAAAAAAAAAACTAGTACTGAGGCTTGCGGTTAGTGTTTATTAAGTTTTCTTGTCTTTTTGAAACCTACAAATGAGAAATGTTTACAACGTTCAGGGAGACTTTGGGTGTCCAGATAATGACGTTATTAATGGAACAATTGCTCGAATTTGTAGAATATTGGCAAAATATACGTTCTTAGGTAAAACTTGGATACGTTAAAACCCAATAATCATATTAATAGCTTTGCACGGTATGATTTCATATACCAGTTAATATTCATGTCAGTACAGCGTAATTACCACCATTAATGGCACAGATCAGAAAGAATCGACGTTGGCCTCATGGGGAAAGATTTCCTTATTAATTTTTGATTCGTCAACTCGGGATTTTCACTACTCTTTAACTTACGGCGGAACCCTCAAAAAGAGATTCGATTCCTTGTTCACCGCCACTTTGGGAACTTGTATTCCTACTAATTGACTTACAAATTGGCAATTTATGGTTGAAAGTTCTGCTTGCAATAGTCAATTGGTTGGATACTGTTCCTAGAAATTTATATTGCTGTTTTCTCCCCAGTTTGCCATCTATATTTCTGGCACTTTGGGTTATTGTTTTCTGTGTACAGTATGCATATGCGCATTCACCAAACAAATTTAGTCAAGAATAGGCGAAGTTTCGTCTACTCCGAAAACATTGGTCCATTTAAGACGCTTTGCATGAAAGATCTAGCAGTAGTCGCACATGTCTTTAGCGATTTCGACGAATCAGAAATACTTAGCGAAAAAAAAAAAAAATTTCCGATTTTGTGTTTCAAGAGACAACGCGATCAACATATGCTGTGAACCGTGGATATTGCGGGTATCAACAGCTTCAGATTGTATTCTTACCATCTTTAATTTAATTACAATGTGTAACTTATACAAAGAAGAATTGTTTTTCAAAAGCAATTACCGTAGGATAATCCTTTGTTATTTAGATACAAGAAAAAAAATTGGAATTGTGTGAGCAACGGGAAAATTAATTGCAATAACTTGGAATTTTGTATTGTTCGCAAAAATTAGACTAATCCACAATTGTTATCCACAAATTCTTTAATTTGCGGAAATGTGGAAGTTGGTAACAGTTCAATTAATAGTACACCAACAGTCAATTTCGAATCGAATGACCGCATTCGGTGGTAGTGTCAATCTTTTGGATATTATTACGTCATTTTGAGTTCAGCCGAGCACGGTACGGTGGTCGGAGATATATATCTTATGCAAGTTGTTTCTAGAAGGTAATCAGGTTCGATTAGATCCATAACCTAATTCGTGGAAATTGATTCCACTCTTCCTCCACATCAGCAAATAATTTTTTATATTATTTCAATGCATAGAATCGCCACGAATTAAAAAATAATTTATTTTATATCGGATGAAGTTTTCCCACTTAACGATGAAAATTTCAATTGAGTGAGGATGGAAAAAAATATTTTTCGCACTGAAATACGGTGTTATACGCAGGTCCTTCCTAACAAATATTTCCCCAACATCTTTGCAGCGTATATAAGTAATCATGCATAATTATATTTTTTTCATCTTTAGACACTGTCAAAAAGAAACCACACGGTTTTACCATCTGGTTGGGCCGATATCATGATGCACGATCTCACCTTGAAAATTGGTTATCAGGTCATAAAAATAAAATTCCCTCAAGAATACGTAATCAATTTATCAATTTTAAATTTCGACATAGAACAGAATGTATATTTTGTGGCAGACAATTCTTCTAGAAAACCTTATATAATTAGAGGGGGTTTTCCCTCTTAAATGGATTTTTCAATTTTTCACTTTTGTAATATTTTTTTTTCGTTCCCTCTTTGAGTTTAATTTTTCTTTTATTAATACTAAACATATAACGTTGTTGGTTGGTGTTGTCGTTTTAAGATATATTCCAAGCAATTTACTAAGAAGTATACATATATATTCCATTATTACAGCTACCGTGTTTATAAAATTATTGGGTAGAAAAACGGATGTCTGACACCAACAATAAAGAGCCAGACCTACATAACGAAGGAGAGCAGAAAAATACTCCTGCATCAGAATTGAACCATTCAGTTCTGGTTCAACAAAAGCAACAAGCACCACACGTACCAATTTGGCAGCACCAACAACAACATCATCATCATCATCATCACCAAAGACCATACGTACAACAGACGAGTTTTCCTTTGATCCATCAATATCAAACAGCTTCAAATATTCAGTATCAGAATCCGAATATAACTTATTTACAACCATATGAATATCATAATCCAGCTCATTATTACCACCAAACTATGACAAATCCATATCCATTACAACCTATTGCAGCCCAGTACCAACCACAAGTTGGACCAATGTCGTATGCTTCAACGATGGCTTCACATTCTTCGAATAATCTTGACCCAGTGCCGAGAGAAACAATGCTATTGCAAAGATTTGAAGACGAAGTTATGACTAACTCCGATGCTACTAAAATAATAGCTACTTCAAAATACACTCGATCTAAGCATCTACTGCATATTCGAGATTATATTAAGTACTGTGCAAATAAAGGATTGGATAATTTTTATGTGACATATTTGAACGTCAAAGATTTTATACTACGAGAGTTTTCAAAAGGTGCTAGAATAAGCGAGAACATTTTAAAAAGCGTTTTATTGTCACTTTCAAATTTCCAAGAAATGAATAAGATTGTTTATGGTGAGAAACAAACTGGTGAGGTATTGGATGACAAGTTGGTAAATGAAACCTTGGTGATACTTAATAAGGATAAGCCGAATAATGTTACAACAATGTCTTCTACAAAAGAAGATCCTTCAATTACTACTGTGAAGTCAGAACATTCATCCACTAATGCCAAGTTGGAGAAAACATTCTTCAAACTTAGTGAGGTTTCAAAGCATAGATTATCAGAACAGGAAGTGTTGTTATTGAAGAAGTTTGATAATGAAGTTATTGAATCAGACAAAACGAGTGCTATCTTGAGAAACTTAACTGAGAATACATTCAAATCATATTCCACAGATATTAAGCGGTTCATAAAATTTTGTGCAAGACAAGGAAGGGATAATTTCTTGTTGGAACAAGTGATATTAACCAAATTCATAAAGTTGGAATTCAATCAAAAGAAGAATAAACTCACATCCACTAGATTAAGAAATCTCAGAAGCAGCTTATTGAAATTGCATCAGTTAAATTCCTTAGCGTATGATATTGAATATTCAGAAGGACTGGTTGTGTATCTCATTAACAAATTTCTTGATAATATTGAAAGGTTGCCTTACTTTGAAGAATCTGACCAAGACAAGCTACTATCCAGGTTACAGTCAATGTGTGACAAAACAACATTACTATCAGGTTTGTCAGAAAGTAGTAGGAAATTGTATTTCAACGAATATAGCAGGTACGTGATGTTCTGTGGTAGACAGGAACTTGATCATTTCCATTTGACTGGTGAATTAATTAAGAAGTTTTTCATTGATGATATCATTGCTAGAAAGCCTAATTTTTCAGCTAAGAAACTACAAGAGATTTTAAGCAGGTTGAATCGACTACATTCCATTAATGCTGAAGAATTTCCAAATTATCCTTCGACTATACCTGATATCCACGTCGTAAAAGATTTCTTAAAAGAATATAAAAAGTCAACAACGATGGATTTATCAACAAGTACTTCTTCTGGTGCGAGTATGACTTCTGCAGGTACTGATATGACTACAACTCCAGTTTCCATATATTCCATAATATCAACTGATGATAACAGTGAAAAGAAACAAATTCAGGAGTCAGACGATGAAGTAAAAGATGTGAATCAATTGCCAACCACCAGAGTTAGAAGTCGATCTTATGGAGGTGAAGATAGTGATCCTGAAGTTGGCACAAGGCCAGATATCAAACGAGCTAAATCTACAGAAGACAAAGTTCCTTGCTTTGTTATGAATAGAAATATCAAAACGGTAACTCAGCTAGTTGAAGAATGGTATCTTATTTTGCAAAGAAATTCAAAGTATGGTCAAGGATGGATTCAAACCGATATTGATTTCGAATACTACAATAATCGAAAGCTAATAGTCGATCTTATTGAGCAGCTTTTACAAGACGTATATGAGAAGGGAATCAGAGATGAAGAATGTGTGTATGATGTTGCTAACGTATTTGATGATTATATGCATCGCAAGCACATTGGGTTAGATGAATTGATTAACAAAGTGAAAAATTATTCTATTTACACCAAAAGGGAATTCTTAAGGATTTTGTCCAATAGAAAGAGGTAAGTATTCACTTATTTACCGTTTTGTACATATTAAACATGTTGAATTTTTGGGTTTCGGGTTTTTTAAAATTATTGGAGTTTACATTGGCGTTTGCTACAGTTTATTATTTAGATTGTGTTTATAGATTGCATTATTTATTGAATGTATTATAAATCTATTTCTGTAATCATTAATTGATAGAATATCCTAGCAATTACTAAGGTATCTTGTAAATGATTATTGTGTTTAGGGTGGGATTTGATTCCCCTTGTAACACATAGTGGTGAAGTGTAGAACAGAAAGTTGCAAATAAGAATGTTAGTAACTTCCACTAAATCGTTCACATCGGAAGAAATGTGTACACGAACTTCAAAGAGCGGATGAAAATTCCATCCGTCCCGACGTGAGGAGACCTCTAGTCATATGTAAAACAGACAGATGAATAGCCATGAGAGAAGCTTGACGAAGGACTAGAAAATGGTTATCAGACTTTGTTAGAGATCTAGTAATGGCTAAATTCATAACTTCACAATAAAGGTATACAAACCTTCGCTGTTCTTTCTAAGATTTCGGAATTCCCTGGTTTACTCATTATTGCAGATGATCAAAATCTGAGCAATATTCAATTCTCATTCAGTAATAAATTACACATTGGAAGCCCCTGTTCAATTAATTTGGTGATCCCCAAAGTCAGCATGCATTCACACTTACTAGAATTGTTTAATGATCCAATTCCATTGCCTTTCATTTGTCATGATTTTGTGATATTTCGGATCATAGAAACTGCTCTCGTATTATATTTCGCCAAGAAACTTTCTTGATATGCAAGTTTATTTAAAAAAAGGTACAATACCTAATACATAATGATCGTAAATAAATCCGTTAACAATTGGATTTTTTTTGAGTTATCTGGAAATGTTGAGAATGGTAATCATGGCACAAACAAACAACTAAATTTACAATAAGTAAGCTTCAAATAAGCAATACCGTTGTAAGCTAACAAGTAGTAACAAATCACAAAGGTCGACTTAAGACATAAATCCGTATCCGAATTGCCGCCAATTGTTCAATGAATAAAATAGTGCTTATTAATATACGGGAATTGAAAAAGTTTTCCGACTAATAATATCTACTTGTGTGTTGGGTTACAAATATGAAAGATGAGATATTCCACAAAATGCTGGTTCAAATTGATCAATTAGCTTTCAACTATAGAGTTCGAGATAATATTTTCCATTGGTTCCGAAACGTACTTGAAAAATCATAAATTGGCACTGGGATACCACCACTTCAATTTTGCGAGTCAACATCTAAAACTATAGAAGAGTTGCAAAATGTAGCAATTGAGCTACCTCCAACGCTAATTTTCTTAGGCCGGCCAGATTGCATTGAAGCAATTAAGGTTGTGACCATATATTCGGTCAAAAAGCGTATGCAATAATTGTTCATTAATGTCAATTAGGTTGGAACTACACGCAGAAACGAATGTTTATACAGCAGTTCTGTTTCAAGATATGTTGAGGAATTTCTGTGATAGCTCTCCTACGGTTGCAAGATGGAGCTAGAGCCAAAGGCAATATCATCATCATATCTGTACATCTATAACGCCGTCAATTGAGCTACCGTCAAGTTGGCTGTCCATTTGCGTATATCAACCATTAGAGATTGTAGTACTGCAAACCCGGGGACATTCATTTTAAGGAATTGCGCGACATTTGAATCGTTGATTATAGAGCAAATTTAATAAGTATACCACTTTCTATAGAGTTTAAAAGAAATTCATTGAAGGGAATAAAGTGGAACCTCCGCATCAACGAGACCCTTCATCAATTATATAATCAACGACATCCATTGTGGCATCGTTCATTTCATGCAAGAGAAAAACGCAATTCACAGCCCGCCAATGTAATTATTTTCCAACAGAAAAAAAAAAACGCAACAGAAGGGTCGTTTGCCAACCATTTCTTGTCAGTTATTTAATTACGTAAGTACAAAGTTCAAGAACAGGAAAAAAAATTATCAATTTGATCTTAATTACGTTCTTGCCACATTTAATTAAACTAAAGCCGATATTTCTACTGATTACAAATAATTACTTTGCTTCCAAAGATTTTTGTTACAACATTTATAGAGATCGTCCGTTATAGAAACATTTTTATACTTTGAAAGATTAGATATCCATTATGCGTAAATATCATTTCAATGTTTCCATGAGCTGTTCAGGTTGTTCAGGTGCGGTTAATAGAGTATTAACCAAATTGGATGGTGTTAAAGATATCAATATTTCATTAGAAAATCAAACTGTTGATGTCACTACTGAAGATTCCCTTGACTATGACACTGTTTACAATACCATCTCCAAGACTGGAAAGAAGATTAACTCGGGTGAAACTGTTCAATAGATAGATTACAATACATACATTTCCCTTAATGAAAAACTTTGATGTCAATATTAAGAAAACTAAAACAGAATGTATTATTATGTTAATTCATGGTTCTAAATTCTATAATTTCATTTATACAACTATCTCTAGATTCACTTTGGATGAAAACATTACGGATTATTGTAATCAATTCTTTTGTTGACAAATTGAATAAATCTCCAGCGTAAAACCTATCCATAATATCTCTTAAATGATTGTTTAATAAAAATTGAATGTTGTTCAACTTACTATATGAGTCAATTGAGTCCTTTGCTATGTCTATCTTGCGAATGGCTGGGATCGTCAGGTTATTCAATGAATCAATAATTTGTGTTATTGTATTACATTGAACTTCACTTATATCAGGTAAGTTTACAACTGCATCAACTATCCATGTATTAATAAATTCCACTAATTGTTTAACCACTTGCTTCAATTGGTACTTATTAGTTTTCAAGTATTCCTTCTCTTCTGATATTTTATTGAGCCAATTGTACACCAACGTTATTTGATTCATATTGGTATCATCTAAAAGGTCATCTTCATCGTTGGAGACTTCACTGAAATCAAATCCACAGAGAATAGAAGTAATCTCGGCCTCATAGTGCATTTTTACTTGACTCCAATGTAATTCAGCAAATGTGATAAATTCAGAAATGTCCAGGTTTTGAGACAAATATTGAAAATCATTAAACATCAAGAATGATTTAGATAATGGAGTATAAGATATTAGAGATAACGCTTCAATAGTGGAAACAATATAGCGTAAATCATTGGAATGATTTTTGAAATCCTCAATAATTTCAAGTAATCTTTTGGGCAATTGAGTTACTTGCATCGTACCCTTTTGAATTTCCTTTGTTTCTTCAAGTTCTGGCGCTATTGGAACTGGAGGTGCCAAAGGTGCTTGTTGAACAGGTTTTGGTGTTATGGTCGACAATCTCAGTGATGGTTGGGGTTCCACTTGTGGTTTCTCTTCTTCTTCTTCCACATCCCAATCATCATCCCATTGATCATTCCAATTATCATCTTGTGCCTTAGGTTGAGCGTTGTTGTTCTGTTGTTTATGATCGTCCTCATCCCAACTATCATTCCATTGCTCATTCCATGAATCTGACTCCCCGCCATGCTTAGTTGATTGAATTTCATTTTCGTCTTCGCTCCATTGGGAGTTCCAATCATTTTCATCATTGGATGTAACTAATGGTTCGGTGTTTACTTCTGGAGACGGCGGAACAAATTGTTTAGCATGAGTTCCATTCGAATTCCTAGTAACCACCATAATCTCTTCGGGGATATCAAATTCAATTTCTTCAGTATGCTCGATTGAATCTGTTCTAAACTCTTTTCTAATTCGATCTATAAAGCCATCTATTATCCAATCTAGATATAACTTGTTTAATTTTTCATGTAATGTACCACCAGGCTGATTTTCCAATCTTCTCAAAATACTCCAATGAGTTTGTTTACTTACTTCAACTAAACTATTTAGTTCATTAATTAAGGACTCGTTGTTTATTATTTGATTTATGTTTGAGGATATTTTGTTTGTCAACATTGGTTGGATCTTAGAATTCAAGTAGTTTCTAATATTTTCATTATTTAATTCGTTTATAAATTTGATAAAACTAGTAAGTGATCTTATAAACGAATGTTGATTATCATCGATAAATTCGATGGATATGCTATCTGAATCTTCGTCGTATGATACCGTGAGCTGTTTATCTGAGAATATTGAATCAATAACTTCATCCCATTGGTTTTTGTATTGGTTATAAGTATCAAGTGTATACCCATTCTTAGATATGAATACATTAAAATCATTTAAGATTGAGATATTGGTAATTGAATAGCAATTTGGAATCAATAACTTCAAGTAATCATTCAATTGTTGTTTGAAAATCGTTTTGAATGTTTCAAATTGTTTGTTAATTTGTTTGTATATAATAAAACTATTTGAATTCCCAATAATAGTTGACCTGAATAAATTATGCAATTGTTGTAAATCCAATAAATCCACAATTGTCTTTGGTTTGTCCAACAATATTTGGATTTCTGTTAATTTGTTACTTAGGATTGACAAATTGGATAATTCGTGGATATTCTTATTGATTAATTCATATTTATTGTTTAGCTGAGTGATTGATAGACTATTGAAGTCATTTTCATCTGATGATTGTTGTTGTTGTTGTTCTTCATTGATATCAATGATGAATTGTTGTCTCAAAGTTGGATCATTCTCCAATGTGGATTTGGAAAGAATGGAGTGTGTTATATTTTCAATCTGTACATTAGCATTCTGAAATTTAAGCTCATACTCTTTCAATAATCCATCAAATGACATCTTATATCTTCAACAAGACGACAATAGTTTTACTTTTGCTTTCTTTAAAGTGCAAAGGGTGTGATCTGACATTGCATAATTTCCGTGGCAAGAATCAATTCTTGTTGTCAATTTTTTGTTTGTTACTAAATAGAGTCATATGGTAGCGTCAAATAGTATTACTTCTAAATACCACCGCACCTTCACCTTCATTCGACCTTTTACAGTAATTACCATCCTATAGAACAAAGTAAAGAATAGAAGCACTAAACTTGAGATAAAAAAAAGGTTGTCTTCTTTTTTGGGGAATTAAAGTAATCTATGTTGTGTAGATATATACTTCCCAGCCAAAGGGGAAAATAAAAGAGGACTTACATCAAATCTTCGGTAATATCATCATCGACATATTCATCGTCTTTATTCATTCTGTAAACAGTCATTGCCATGCTTGCAAAGTTCAATATACTCATGAACCAATCAGGTAATCCAACATCATACAATTCAATCAAATTAAATCCTAAATCCAAGAAATTACCAATCAATTCAATAATTAACATTACTTTATCAAATTTCAAATCTTTTAATACTTTAGTATACTTCTTTTTTATATCTTCGTTTATAATTGTGAAATTCTTCTTTGCTTGTCTATCCAATAAATCCATTTCAATATGAACTTTATTGATCTTACGTATAACATTGAGCAATTGTGATATTGTCTTTCTAACTAAAAATATCAAAATAACAACCCAAATCTTGTTAGTTTGTTTTAATAATCTCAGTAAGAATTTAGGAAACATTGGTAAATGAGAGATTAAATGTAAATTATCCAATATATTGGCAGTTCCTTCTAATGTTGCAACAATCATTTGTTCAAATCTCTTAAGGGTTAGTTTCTTTTGACTTTTGTAATAAGTATGTGGTTTTGTGAGTTCTTGTGAAGATGAACTATTATGACTTTCTATCCTGGAAGTAGTGTGATCTTTACGAGGAGTGGCTGCTTTGGTTAAATCGAATTTTGAAAAGAGTGGTGGATATTTTGGTTTAGCAGGTACTTGTGGGAGCTGATTAAATTTATTATAGAGTTGTTTCCTTTTTATTGCTGTTGTTGTTTTTGTTGATGATGTGGTTGGGGATGAATTTAGCAAATTAGATAATTTATCTAATTTCTCTGATGTTATGGATGTGTTTCCGTTTTCTTGTTCTTGTTTAGCCAAGTTGATTAAATTGTTGATGATCTCCTGTCTCTTTTCACTAGTCGCGTTGGTGGTAGTAACTGTCGCAGTTGAAGTTGTAGTAGTGACCATAGCGTTGTCTATCATTAATGTGTGTGTATAATTAAATTTGGCAATAAGTATTTCAAAGAAAAGTTGGGAAATTGTGTGGAGAAAAATCATTCTTCCATTGTGAATGATAGAACACTAATTAATTTAATGTTAGAGTTGATTTGATTGTCGCTTGCGGTGTAACCCGCTCCTTTTTTCTGTAATTACCGAGGATAATTATTATTTTAGACCGACTACGAGATTGCGTATGGCAACCCGCTTATTACAAGAAAAAAAAAAAGTATGCGATTCCCATACAAAGCAGGTCCGTCGATTTTAATTTTGGAATCTCTTCCCTTGTTACGTATGCCTAGATGTCTCTGTGGTTAAAATAAAGAAAGTAATATATATGTATGTTATCTGAGAATAGCTTGTACAAATTCGAACAAAGAAATTCTATTACATAGTTTGAAATCTAGAGACTTAAACATTGCAAATGGGTGCAGATTTCGATAAACTTCAAAAAAAGGCCAGATGGGTAGTTCTGTAAAATTTTAGCGAACAAAATCTCGAACATCCTATCTCACCCACTTAATTTAGAATTGGATAATAAATAGCTATAATCGATGCTGCAAAGTTCTACTGGTAGATTGAGATACTTTTCTTTGTAAACATCAAAAAATGGTAAAATTTGGAAATCCTGGTAGCGCGACCTAAATTTCGATCCCCATTAAATTTATCCATTTGTAAATGGTTAGGTTAGTACCATTGTAAGGGTTGCTATCCTGTGTTTTCATAACTGTGGAATAATTATAGGTACAATAAACTAGGAATAATATACTTCGGATATGTGCGTTATCAATTTTGTTTCAATACCCAAAGAACCAAAACTTTGGCAAGTATTATCAATGACGGTTGCTATATTTGTTCGTCAATACCAATGTAATCCGCCAAAAATTGACCTAGCAACTTGAAGAACTCAGGGCCATCCATTTCTTTTTCTTGATTTATCTCTTTAATCCATCTCTTTACATTAATTTGGTCCTTTATGCCATCAATACTTACAAGATGGAATTTGCTATTGTATACCACGGAAATTTTGGGTATTTTATGTGGATAAACTTCCAATTGGTAGGTGTCTGAGCTCAACTGATGGATTGTAACATCCTTTGGTTCTGGCGAAAGCAATAAAAGTAATTCCACCACTTTTTTGGCATATCCTTTGTATCCTTTAAGTTCTTCCTCCATCTGATTATTTTGGGTTTGGCTGTTATTGGAGCTGATTTGTTCCTCTAGTCTAGAAATTTTTTCCATGAGTTCTTCTTTAGCCTTGTTACTCATTTCTAGTTGCTTCATTGCATCCTCATTCTGTTGTTTCAAATCGTCTAGTTTCTTTTGCTCCAGATTAACATCTATCTTGTCAAAATCAATATCTTCGTCAAAATCACCTGCTGGGGTGATTTGCGCAAGTTTGAACTCGATGATTTCTCTGATGTGAGGTTCACATGCATCCAACTCATCCTGAAATTGATTTTCCAAAGATTCAATATTGTCAAGTAGGTCTCGGACTTGCTCAATCTCATTTTGGTATGTACTATACAATTCTAGTATTTCTTTGGTCTCTTCCTCTTTCTCGTGTATTGTCTTATACAACTCTTCTTCTAGCTTCATGTATTCTTTTTCGGCATCTTTGGCATCATTCTCCATTTGTTTAACTTCCGACTCCTCCATATCTATGTTTTCTTCTATTTTTCGAATAAATTCTTCCCGCGATACCATTTCAGTGTAGCTGAAACGATATTTATCTAAGATTGCTAATTGATGATTTAAAACATCATCTATTTGACGAGGATCACATTTTGATTTGAATTCTTGTTCTGCATTGGATATTTCAAATTTCGCGGTCTTTGCTTCTTCGAATAGCGCCCTGGCTTCTTCTAGAGTGTATCCCATTCTGATGATAGAACTAGGAAGGTAATGAGTGATCGGTTTTTCGGATTTTGATTGGCGTCTTCAAAAAACGCGTATTGAATTATGTTTTGTTGCTTCCCAACGCGCACTACTAATTTTTTTCGAGAAGGAGCGAAGTTCCCAACTTTTATATGTAGGAACTATTATTCATTTTGTTGAATTTAATTCCGACACATAAGATTATTTTATATTATTATTTACTATGTTATGATAGATAATGGATGAACTGATTATTATGTTTAAGGGTCAAAGAATTATAAATACAGGTGAATTTCACCAAGGATCTTTTCTCGAAGGAGAATAGAGAAAAGGAAGTTTGAGAGAACGAACAGAAGTATAACTTTAGAGAAAGAGACGACTATAAACATATTATTAGAACATCCACGCTATCACATAACACATACCGACAAGTCTATTTATTACTTGTCCTTTTTTATTGAATATACGTGATTACGGTTTATATACGTGATCATCTATTTCCATTACCTACGCGAGTAGTCAATTTCTAGTCTTTTTCTCAATACATTTGCTAATTAAAACTATCTAATCTACGTATTGATAAGTTAGTTTCTTAGTGGAGAGTAGTAAAGTTAGCATAACTCAGTCAAGGTAGCGCCAGGTTCCTTACTACTCTTGATACGACGTTTTTGGAAAGAGTGCCTTGACTGTGGAATAACCATTTGACAAATCATATTACCTTATTCGAGTAAAATCGCAAATCTCCTTACAAGTTAATCTCAACTGCATGACATCAATTTGATTCAAGTAACCTAGGATATCGATCTAGTAGCTTAACTAATGTTAACTTTGGCACTTGTGTCTTTGGAATCATAGCCTTGTGGTAACTGTTAACGGTTTTGGAAATTTTTCTACTGGAAAAATGCACCAGACCTAACATTTGAATATTTGTTAAACATTTCTTAAAAGCAAATTATGCGGATTTAAATTCAAATTGGAGAAGCTGCTAGTTGATAGTTTATAATATTCAATTTTCTAGTAAGGCAAAAGTGTAATCTCTATCTAAGAAATTTGCTACCGAACAAACAAACTTTTAAATAAAACAGTGGTAAATATCAGACCTTGGAATCAAAATTTAACCAGACGAATCTTAGCTATATAGTAGAATTTACATTTCTATAAAATCACAATGTAAAGAAATAATAAAAGAAAGTACATGAATCCTCTATGGAAAGTATCGAATTGAATCAGCCATGTGGATTCGCTCAGCTGAATAAGCCTGCTTATAATTCTGTTTTGCTGGTGATGGAAAACATCATACCACTTGTTGCGCTTGCTGATCTGTGATAAGTATCTGTTTTTCAATACTTTCGTTTGTAGTTTGCATGCGTTATTGTGTCAACTGGCATATTTCTGTTTGGTTTAATTTTTGCAACTATTTGCAACATGTAGGAACCTAAGATCTTCCCAAATAAGAATGCCTAAGCGAGAGATTGCCCTCTTAAATAAACCCCTCTCATATCAGGAAAGTTTACAAAACCTTATCACTTGCATAAACTGTAAAATTCATCTACTACTCTGCATAAATCCGCAACCAATGGTGATTTTAAAAAAAATGTTTTTTGCAGCCAAATAAAAAGTTGCGCTTCTCACATCCCTATCAAAATTGGCATTTTATTTCAGGGTAAACACAAAGTAAATCACGACATTATATTTTATGGCGGATATGCAGTAGAATGATACTAAATTAAAAAGAGAACTTTGACTTTCGGTCGTTGCATTACAAAATCGAGAAGAATAAAACTTCCCATATTTTTTGCAACCAAAAAACATTTGCGCTTTTAGATCGGTATCAGAAATGGCACATTTCGACACTTACACTAAGAGAATCACGACATTATATTTTATACTTGATATGCAATTTGATGCAGTCTAGATGTATATTTTGAGTTCCGGTCAGTGTGAGACAAAATCCCAGAGAATCTTAGACTTGGGAAAGAAAGTAGTTTGTTCTACCGTAGGATCTGGTGAATATGGCTAGGAGTTTAAATAATTTGGATATGACTATTCTATTTAATCAAATTGTAAGGAGACATACAAAGGCACAAAAATAAAGAAAGGATATAGTGCAGAAGCTCTATCTATTATTAATATCATTGGTTGTGGTTTCTTTCTCAAGGTTTGATGATCAGAAGGTTTATTCCAAAGTTATCACAGCTGCTAGAAACGTCAGAGTAAGCTTTGAGAAGCCAAAAGTAAGAATAATGAGCTTATTCTGTTCAATTGTTCCTTTCTTCTGCGCCGTATGTCACTAGCTTGGGGTTCTACAGGAGTAAATGCGTTAGTATCCTATGTTCGGAAGGTTATTCCGTTATTGACTCCAACTACTTATTTTTTGTGCAAAGTATTATTATTTATGAGATCTCGCTTCGGTGTTAAGCGAAAAAGATATTATTTTTTATGCTAATGATCATTCCAAATTGGGAAACCAGCTGCTTGTTTGATCCTTTACTATTCGGCGTTAAAGAAACTATGATGGAGAAGCTTCCGACATGGACTTGCCTCGATAAATGCACACTATGAATCTTTTAAAGAACTAGCCAATTATATTCCTATTAAACAAAATCAATAAATACTCATACATAAATACTCATACTAAATAAAACTAACACACATAAAACAAAATTTAACGCAAAACCACTACTTCAGCCCCAATCCTATCTATTTACACTCCCTCTTTTTTACCTCTTATTGACGTCCCTCTACTTCTCTAAGATCAAGTTGAATCTCTTGGCTGGATTGCACAACTCAAATTCCAAGATCTGTCCTCTTCAGTCTTGTTCAATTGACACACCTTCCACAATTCAAATAATATAAGTTCCTGTAAAGCCTTGACGGGAGCGATAAAAAAATCACTTCCACTCGCAGTAATGACCGAACTGGAGGAATTGACACTAATGGTACTGTGATTGTCTTCCAGATTTGTTCTTGTTAAGGACAATAAACTTGGTTTTCTCTCTGGTTTCTTTGGGTTTGTGTCAATGTATGAAACTTGCAATGTTTCAATGTCTGCTATTACTCGACATAATTTCAAATGCTTGTCAATGTTGATTAATTTTTGATTAAGGAATGTATTTGCCTTTCTGAAATTTGGATTACCTTCTGTCACAAATGTTAAGTCCTGTAAGAATAATGAAAAATAAGGAACAATTGGGATATTATAATCATTTGATGTTAAGAAATTCCTTAACTTGTTTCTATAAATGAGGTAATTCTTATCTGGATGAACAATTCTTGATAAATAATCATACAATTCAGTATACTTTTCTGATAAATTCTCCCAGATTTTTGTTAATCTAGTAACCAAATGCGATTGCAATGCGGTGATAATGGCAGCCAAAGAATTGAAATTTCTTAAATAAAGACAGGAAATGGCAATTTTCAACCAAGTCTTTACCATATTAACCCTTAATTTCTGGGTTATTTTTGGTTGAAGAATTGATTCTAATACATAGCCAGAAAGACAATTAGTGAACAATAAAGATTGTCTAACATTTGGAGCCAATTTCAAATGGGCTCTCTTAGCAGTGAAATTCTGATTTAATAATTCCTCGGGTCTAATTGAACAGAAAATATGAGATTCAATAATTGTTAATTGTTTGGCGATTTCTAACCCATTAAAATCTAATAAATTGGGTCTGTAGTTGGATAAAACCCAACTTTGCTCGCAAATATTATACCAATTAGGAAGTAATTGCGATAAACCAACTGAGATATATTTCGAAGTATCAATATATTTTTGGGGACACCAACTAGTCCCGACAATTGAACGATAAGTAAGATTTGCCTTTTCGATAGTAACCAATTGAGCCTTAGATAAAAGTGAGCCAGCACTTGAAGTTTGGTTTCCAACGCCCAATGGCATTGGTAACGACATTGATTTGAAAGAGCTGGAGGCGGATGAATTAGTATTGATTCTTGATAATTCGTATCCATCAACTACCGAATACCTATTCGGATTTAGGTTAGTGATGTCAGTGATATTCTTCTTTGTTGGTTTGAGGACGGCAATACTTCTTTCAACTAATTGCTTTTGGGAATTCTTTGTTTTTCTTGGTTTGTTTTCAACTAATGGTCTTGACGATAACTTTGCTGCAATTTCAATCAAACGCAATCCATCCAAAGGTAAAATAAAACTTACACCTTCATTGAAGAAATTGATTAAAGTAGTTAATAGATTATAATCGGCATCATGATTCCAATAAGATTCCATCCATAATTGAAACATCTTAACAATTAATCTTCTTCTCTTCTTTAATTTCATTTCATGAACTATATCGCCTCCTTTTCTCTCAATATCAAATCTAGAAATCAATCCTTCAACTAAATCAATCCCAGAAGCAAAACTTCTAAAACAGATAAAAAATGTCGAAACAAAGAAATATTCTGGTGGAGAATCTTCATTTGTCAAATTATGTACTAACCCTTTAAAACTTGCTCCTAATAAATTCCCTGAACTATCAACTAATAACTCATTATTAATATCTGTTTCCAATTCCGCATCAGTGGTAAAAGGTTCAAATTCTGGTGCAAATACATTAAAGGGAGAACTTGGTTCATTATTGTTTCCCTCAGACTCTTCGCCAAGTTTCATAACATGTTGAAGAATACTTGCACCACCTTCAGTAAATCCCAAATCTCCAGTTTGGCCTGATCTTACCATGGAGTATCTATTTGCTTTAAATCTTTTACTAACATTAAATCCATTCAATTGTTCAGTTACATTTTCATGGCGAGCAATTCCAATTGAACATTTTCTTACAAATTCTTCTGAATCAATTCTCATAATTGAATAATCTGGATAGGATCTTTCTGAACTTAATTTAAAATCACCCGTGACTTCTAATAATTTTCGAATCGATGTAACAGTTAAACTAATTGCTTTGACCATTTTGGATGCAATTTGAATTAATTCTCCACCTTCTGCTGTATATTGATAATCCCGTTCTCCATGAACCAGTGGAGGTGCAAATGTTCCACTTGAATTACCCATTCGAGTAAGAGTCATATCATTAACATTTCTACCCACAAGACTCTTGACACTGGAGACAAGGTCGCTTACTAAGGATAATAAACCATCTAAGGAGGAATCTAAATCGTTTGGTTTTTCAGAGCAGAAATCGGAACCTGATTTGGATATAAACAATAACTCACGTAAAAGAAGAATGATTTGATGTGTCAAAGTTTCCAAAATATCACACCCTACTGGATTATGTTCAATTAAATCTAGTCTTCCCAATATTAATCCAAAATAGGAATAAAGTATTCCATTAATTTCAGTAATTCGTTGTTTTGCAAAAGGAGAAGACTTCAATAATGGGAAATCATTCATATCATCACGTTGTTTATTGGATTTTTGTAGTTGTTTTGGAGATTGTTGCTGTTTTTCTTCCTCTTCTTGACCTCGAGTAATGTTATCTCTTTCAATTGACCAATTTTGTAAGAAATCGACCGCTTTTCTTGTAACTTGATAAATCATTAATGTTAAAATTTCAATCTTGTTAAAATTTGCAGTTCCTTTATATTCATTTGCTTTCACCATAAGATTATACCAATCTGCCAATAATGATTTTCTTGCTTTCCTCACGATAGGTTTCTTAGTTACAATTTCATTTGATCTAGATAAACAATCTGTTTCTTGTAATAACAATCTAACACCATCTCTGATAGAGTTAATTACCTTAATTGAAAAAGTATATGATCCTTTTCTTGTCTTATGACTTAATGGGTTAAGTAAGAACTTCCCACACGAATGAAATAATGGTTTTAAATAATTACTATTGGGAATTCTAGATTCATCTCCACCGTTTTCTAAATCATCTTCTCCTTCAGCAATTGCAATTTTAAAATAGTTCATTGGGATCCAGCCACGTTGTAATGATTCAATTAAAGTTACTTCGCCCCATCCTGATTCATCAATAGTATGAACAAATGCCAAATCATCTTTTTGAAATGATAAACAAATTGAAGCATCGGATTCAGATTGTAAAGTTAAAGAATCAAATGGATGTAATGCACGAATAAATAATGATGATAAGTCTACTTCTTGTAATTCTTGAGCAGCTTGAGTTGCAACTTCATAAGCTGCCCTGGCAACTTTTGCTGCATTTTGTTCACCTTCATCCATTGATTCACTTTCAATAGATCTAGTTTCATCACCATTTTGATAAATAATATTGAGACCATTTTGATCAGCAAGATTCATTTCACCTTTTGTTGCTATAAATAACTTAATCTTTTCCTTTTCGGATAATTCACGTACTCGAGAATCAGGATAATGGTCGACTTTTTCTAATAAATCTTTACGTACTGGGATTTCATCTACTCCGCTACTTGAAGAAACCCTGCCTCCTTTAAGATTATAGGATGAACCTAGAAACACAAATCCATTTGATGCATCTCGACTCATGCTTTCATTGTTTGAATCATCCGTGGAACTTAATGTTGAATCTTGACTACCAATCGAACTTATATCTGAAGCAGAAGCAGATATTGTATTTCCGTACGAAATTTCCGTGGCATTTGGATTCATTATGTCAGAAGATTCATCTTCTGGGCCTTGATAAATTTTCTTATAATAGGTACTCATGCGCGATGTGGAGAATTCTTGAGAAGAAGACTTATTTGCCTTTTCTATATTTTGTTGGAAGGAACTCATGAATTGATGAGAATCACCTGAAGTACGAGTATTAAGGATTGTTGTTGATAAACGTTTAAATTTAGAGCTTAATTCCTGTTGAGGTAAACCAGAAATTTGTGAATAAACTTGATTTGTTTGATTATTATTGTTATTCTCGTCAGATAGTATTTGATCATGTACAAATCCGTTACTGTCCACCAAAGGAGTTTGATCATCTTCGTATTTCTCAGCCATATTTAATTTGGGTGTGACATCATTATCTTGAACATTTATTGAATCATTATTGGTTGTTCCAAAACTACGAGCCGAGCAATAATCATTATTAGTGGTGTTGTCAAAACTGTCACTGTCATTATCGGCATCATTTTCGCTGTCACTAGCGATATTATGATTACTATTATGATAATTGTCTGTATTATTACTATTATTATCGTTCATATATGTTGGATTAGAAGATGCTGGGTTGGGTACAAACTCATTCATATCTATAATCTTTGGTTGGTGCAGATGCTGGTGTGGTTGTTGGTTGTGATAACTGTGATTAAATTTGTTGTCAGTAGGAGTAGTTATGGTTGAGTAGATACTACTAGCTCTGTCGATATATTGGGATTGCTGCAACATCACTTGTCGATTTTGCTGTCGTTTTTCGTTGTTATTGTTGTTGCTGTTTTTGCTGTTTTTGCTGTTGTTGTAAATATAATTATACTTATTGATTCGATAAAATCTTGTGTGTTGTTAGTGTGATTCTTGATTTTGTAGATAGAGACCAAAGACTGTGATGGATTTGACTATTCAACAAGAAATGGTTTAATAGTTAATCTTTTCTTCTTTTAAAGTGAAAAGACAGAAAGAAATAGGGAGATTATTGTAAAAAAATGGGAAACTGGTGTTGTGTTGTTTGTATTGTGTGGTTTGCTGTTGCGTTGTGTTGTAAAAAATTAAAAAACTTTGAAGTTCCTTTTTTTTTTTATTTTGGGAAAAAATGAAAAAAAATTAAAAAATTAAAAAAAAATAAAAACGTTTCAATTAAGAATTTTTTTAATTTTTTGATTTTTGATCAGAAATTGACGACGAGAAAGACAAAGAAAGAAAGAGAGAGAAAGAGAGAAAGGAACAACGAGACAAAGAACTAATTAGACATAAAGTTATAACCCACAAAGTTGAAACGTCGTTCATTTTCATCGAATTTTACTCATTTACTAATTTCCAACGTCTTCTTTGGAATTGTTCATTCAATTATCTGTTTGTATAGAATACACCATCCTTGGTCTATATAATCTACCTAATTTCTTTGTCATTTTGTTCTTATTGGTTCAATCAATTAATTTGCTTAAATTATAATTAACACAGGACTCTTTTGATAAGCTTTTTCTTATGAACGGAGAAATCCCGAAGTTTTTTTTTTCTTATTTTTTTTCCAATTGATTTAGCGAAATTTATTTTTTAAGTTTTTTTTGAGTGAAAAATAACGCGACATATTTCAATCTCCTTTCCCATTTTGGAAATTTCAGTAAATTCGTTTTAGTATTGATGTGTGGATGTTAGCTTAATTAGTAGACGCGTTTTTTGTTCTTTGTTAATTGGAATCGCGTACCTCAGTTTAAATTTAACAATAATCTTCCCTCTTCAATTTTTAGGGTATAAATTTATAACTAACCAATTATATGCTTACTTTCATAACAATACATATCCATTCCAAATAATTAACCGGTCCGATACGTGTCAATTTTATTATCCCTATGTTTTTAGTGTCAGTTGCACGTTATTACGTTTTGTTTAATTTCTTGATTTGTTAAGTAATTTTTCTCATTATCACTACCCTTACAACGGAAACTTTGTACTATGGGGGGACGATATTTATGTGTTTCTTTTCCTTCTATTTTAACATAGTTCTTGCTTTTACATGCAAGATCCAGATAGAACTCAAAATGATACAGCGTCATGGTGCGTTGTGTTGCACCTGTTGTTGATTTTCCATTAATTGGGGCGCAACATGGGTGTGCCTTTAAAAATGGATCATTTTGTATATCGAAAATGTTTACTGACATGCGACTACATTCAAAGTCTACTAATAGTAATTATCCAACCAACCTAAAAGACAAAGATGATTCTAGAAGAATTTATTCTTCAATGATGGATACTCCCCCCACCCCTCAAATTATTATTCTTGGAATCATCCTGTCATTGCAATATAATCACATCAAAAATTATCCATCGCCTAGAAGAATTTTGAGCAAAATAATTTATTGTCAGTGCAACATTGAAGGTTTTACATCGCCACAATTTCAGGGTAATACAATTCTCATGCTCTACAATTGACAGCTTGTGAGGGGACTGGATAACCAAATTTATGTTCCCTATTCAATAAATGAAAATCCCTATTCCAATTGATAAGCACTTTGGTACTTACCTATTGACACCTCTACTAATCTAAATCCTACGTCCGGTCTATGAAGATTTTGCAGCCAGTCTACTTCCTGCAGTTCAAATCACAAAAAAATGTGTATTATTTCTGAGAGACCAACTAGGTCGGTAGTTGGATTGTCGCCTTAAAATTAAACAGCAGTTTGAAGTTATTTACGGTGGTCATGTAATTTAATATAAAATATGGCCATACTTGATGTTAACTACTCCAGACTCTTTAATTTTGGTTTACTCATATTTTCTATGCAAGACTAGTGAAATCAAGAGCACTGAACTGTCGTGGTGGAAGTAAAAAAAACTTCACCGCGAACCTCCGTGTAAGAATGTGAATTTTTTTTTTTCATCTACTTCGAACACCCAACTCAATGCGTACACCATTTTTCTATTGGTCAACCACAACCCAATCATTGTGAAAGTTGACCCAACCGCCCTTTCCCCTTCTATCCGACCCTTTCATCCAATATTAATCAACCCCCTACAACCATCCCTGTACATATAATAGAATAATTCACAACAATGGCAAAGCCGAAAAAGAATCTCATCATCGAAACAAATCCAACCACCACCACCACCAACACACCCAATAAAAGTATATTCTCAGACTCACCAGTCTATGAACTCCTTCATTACTTTGAAAAAGCCCCAGACCAATGGGCAGCAAGATATATCCTTATATTAACTGCCATAATCCTACGTACTTCAATTGGATTAGGTGGACATCTGGGATTTCGAACCCCACCATTATTTGGTGATTTCGAAGCACAAAGACATTGGATTGAATTGACTTTAAATGTACCCATATCTGAATGGTACTATTTTGATTTAGAATATTGGGGATTGGATTATCCTCCATTGACGGCATATCATTCATATATTATCGGGATTATTGGACGAGTGATAAATTCTGATTGGTTTGCTTTGAATAGTTCAAGAGGGATAGAGACTGATGAAATTAGGTTTTTTATGAGATTTATGGCAATATTAAGTGAATTACTCATATATATCCCAGCAATTTTATCAATTGCTAATATGTTGGGTAAGAAATTTAATTTGAATAGAATGGATCAAATCATAATTTCAGTGGTTATTATAAATCAAGCTCATTTGGTATTGATTGATCATGGGCATTTTCAATTTAATTCTGTAATGCTTGGATTATTTGTATATTCAGTAATGGATCTTGCCAAGGGGAATCTTGTATTAGCAAGTATTTGGTTTGTTAGTTGTATTAATTTTAAGCAAATGGGGTTATATTATTCATTGTTTATATTCTTTTACATCCTAAGTCAATTGAAAAGTTTTGCTCATCTTATACAAATAGGTATGACCGTGATATTGACTCAATTCATATACATACTTCCATTCTTATCAAAACCAGAATCAATTCTTCAGATAATTCATCGTGTTTTCCCCCTTGGTAGAGGTTTATTTGAAGATAAAGTGGCCAATTTTTGGTGTACTACCAATACAATCATCAAATATCGTGAAATTATTGATACTCAAGGCTTACCTAAATTAGCACTTTTAACGACGTTAGTAGCAACATTACCGATAAATATCATGTTATTTTTCAAGTTGAGAAATAAGCCTGATTCAATTAGGATCCCAGGTATGATCTATGGCTTCGCCATAAATTCATTATCGTTCTATTTATTCTCATTCCAGGTCCATGAAAAAAGTATATTGGTTCCATTGGTGCCTATCTCCTTATTATTATTAATTGATCATAATGATATTAATATGATCCAATGGGTCAACAATGTTGGTACGTTTAGTTTATATCCTTTATTGAAGAAGGATGGTTTGGTTATGCAATACTTTGTAACAAATTTAGTTATCAATTGGTTAATTGGTCCCAAAATTTTGTTGAAAAGTAAATACACTTTAAATAATCTTGCCATGTTGTCAACTTATGTTTTAATGGTTGTTTATCATGTAATTGATTTTACGATGGATCCTCCTATGAGATATCCTGATCTATGGGTTATTCTGAATATAACCATTTCATTTATTGGATTTGTGTATTTTTGGCTTTGGCTAGTGTATAAAGTATATAAATTATAAAACTCCTTTCATTTTTAATAGACATATAATTAATTACCTTTTAATGCCTAATAACAAACCAATCTATGGTCTTCTATATAATAAAAATCCACTTTTAACCCCAACCTTGGTATATAACAATTGAGCACGATGATTCTCAAATTGAGTAGACCAATAACATTTCTTACAATTCAACCGATCAGCTTCAGAATAAATATATTCAATTAATTTCCTCCCAACTCCATGCAATCTATTATCAGAACAAACAAACAAATCATTCAAATATAAAGCATCTTCAAATGTCCAAGTGTTTGCATGCGTAAGATAATTAGCAAACCCAATCACTTCCCCAGTTGAATCATCAACTGCAACCGCAGAATAAACTGGTTGCGTAGGGTCAAGGAATCTCGAAAATGTGAATTCCGAGATCTCGGGAGTCATCCGGTCTTGGGCTTCGTAGAATTCAATATACCCTCCTGGGCCGGTCCAGAGTTCAAGCCATCTTTGTTTATCTTTTGCTTCAATTGGTCTGATACTTACTGACATTATTGATAATTTATAAGGTTCTGCGTTTTGTGGATCTATTTAATGAAGAAATTCTTCGAGGATTTGGTGGGGTTTTTATATCGGAGTCAATAATTTTCAAGATTTTCATTGTTATCAGTGAGGGAGTCGGGGGAGAAAGATGTGATGGTCTTGGCGGATATTTTCCGCTAACCAATTAGTCACAAAGTCCGACAAACTTTTGCAATCACTATTTTACTGAGCTTCGATATTTTTTTTTTCAAAAACCCGACTGTCCATGGTATATGTGAAAAGATCCTTTAAACTAGTTTGTTGGAATGTAATTGCAGTTGAAGTGTGCGATTTGGTGGTGTTACAAAAAATAAAACTCGCGCCTTCATCAAAAAGT